>WNWK01003454.1:81757-166693 GCA_009830355.1 Cherax destructor | reverse complement strand
ATATTACCTTCACTTGCAAGTAATTTTAGCTGATCTATCTTATTTCTTAGACTCCTACTATTTGTATAGTAAACCTTAAGAGAGCTAGTCACTCATTGCCCTCTACTATCTCTCTCTGTTTGTTGAACAATTGCTTTGCCTTTACTAGCAACTTTATTTTGAATATTGTCTTTTAAACATATCCCTGGGGTATCCTGGTAATATCTGCTGTTTTCAACCCTAGTACTGCAGCCTGATTGTTTCCACAAACACCCATACCTCTATAATCTATCAGTTTAAAGTCCTAGAGAAGTCATCAGTGACCCCTCAATCGAATTGGCTAATGCAACCACTCCAGCCCCCAGAGAATGAACCCCATCCCTTGCATACATATCACATTTGCCATAGAATTTGTCCCAGTTATCAGTGAATGGGATTGCAAGTTCCTTGCAGTACCTGTCTAGCTCAGCAATTTATACCAATTGTCCTAGACATCTATTCATTGCCCACTTCCCTTCTAGGCAAGATGCTACATATGATTGGGATCCCTCCCTTTGACCTGACTACATCTATGGCTGACCTATACTTATCCAGCAGCTCCTGTCTCCTACCTTTCCCGATGTCATTTCCACCAGCACTAATACAGATAATGGGCTTGTTCCCATTACCTGACATAATATTATCCAACCTGCTGACTATGTCACCAACACCAACTCCTGGGAGGCACACACACTGTCTGACCTTCCTATCTCTGTTACAAAAAGCACGGTCCATATATCTTACATGAGAGTCTCCCACAATTAGAATATTCTTGCCTTGATTAGCAGGGAGTCATTGGTACCTTTAACCTCACTAACTACTGAAGTACACTCGTCCTGGAGAACAGAGAATCTATTTCCTTCCTTCACATCTTCTCTGTTAACCTTCCTCCTTCTTGAATTGTGAACCACTTGCCACTTAAAGTGGCTGCCACTCTTCAACTCACTGCTGGTAATCTTTTCCTCCTTACCAGCTCCAACCATCTCACACTCACTCCCAAACCCATCTAGGCGAAGCTTCAGCCTCCTATTTTCCTCCTGAAGAAGTAGAACCTTTTCTTCAACACTTTATCCTGAGATTCTAAAACACTACAGCAATCCATGATGCTCCTAGAACTGCTACAGTCTGTGAAAGTCTTTGAAAGAAGGTGTCATGCACAGTGGTGTCTTACTCATCTGTGGACCAGTATGATTTAATACAGTGGACCCCCGAGTAACGAACACCCCGGAAATCGTACAATTATGTAAGTATAATATTGTAAGTGCTTGTGGAAGTGTATTTTTGGGGGTCTGAAATAGACTAACCTATGTGATATTATTCCTTAACCCTTAAACGGTCCATTCGTATATTTACGTTAGCACTGCTACTGCCCCAAACGTATATATACGTTTTTTTTTACATGCTTTCTTATGGGGAAAATCAAGGTCGGGGTGCTAGCGGTAAAAACGTTTATATACGTTTGGACCGTTTAAGGGTTAAGATAGTAAATTCGTTGGGTAATGGCACTTGAGCAGGCTTTGGAATGAAGTTTTTACGTTACTCGGGGGTCCAGTGTATTTTGCTTATAGACATGAGGCATAAGCATTATTGTTGCAAAAACACGAATACATTTCAGCCACAGTCGTCTCCTTCCACCGGTGGATGACGAAGCGGTTTTGTCCTGGAACTGCTGAGTCAGCGGCTTGGGTCCCAGATTCACTCCCAGTCTGCTGGGCTGCATGCTGCACGCTCGCATGCTGCATGCTCATGGCACCATATGGTACATTCTGGCAGGATGACACTACAAGTTGTATCAAAATTGAAAGGATGTGGCACATGGGTTATTATCAAGGTTTTTAATATTTCCTCAACTACTTGTGGCCACATCCATCTCAAAGCCACTAAACTCTGAGTCAGCATCACTTTCCTCTTGAAAGGGGAGTGTTAATATGACATGGCATCAGTGAATCGCTGGTGTTTTCCATGCTGTTTGCTCTAGTTGGGGCTCACTATAACTGGTCCTCCCACAATGTACTAAGTGGTCCCAGATTTTTTTAATACAGCATGCACAGTGTGTTAAGACCCATTCTATACTGACAAGGCATCTCAGGCCAATAATTCCAAACTTGGAGACAGGAAAAATAAAACGTTGATCTGCGTTTGGAGCTCTAGCAGTAAGAACGTAGATCAACTTTTGGACAGTTAACGGGTTAAGGGTAAATAATCCAGAGTTAGTGTGGGAAACACCCGCAATAGCTTCAAACCAAAGAGTAAACAATAAACTAGTACAAACTGCTATTGGCTGAGCTCCAACCATAGACATTCAGTCCTGTTGCTGATTGGTTGCTAAGCCACCCTTACAGACCCTCACTCCTATTGGCTTAGATACTGTCCAAGAGGCAAGCTACTGCATCGTTGGTTGGCTACACAAGAACTGACGCTCATATTAGCTTAGACACAACCCAAGAGGCAAGCTAGTACATCACTAGTTGGCTGAGATGCACCCACGAGCACTAACCATACTCACACTTATATGATGATAATATGCAGAGCATTTCAGGCAACTCAGGCTAATCTTTTTCTTCAGGATGCGACCCACAATAGTCATTTAACACCCAGGTATCTACTTACTGGTAGGTAGATAGGGGCAGCAAGTGTGAGGAAACATGCCTAACATATCACCCATACAAGGATTTATCCCCTAGATCTCAATGTGTGAGCTGAGAATACTAACCACCAAGCCTCAAGCATCTGAGATATTTTATCACAACTCATAATTAAATTCCTCTTATGAAAGTAAATCATAACTCAAAATTATCATAAACTCAAGGGATTACTGTATCCTATTTTTTTTTGTATTTTTAAGCACATTATATATATAATTCAAATGATTTAGATAAAGAAAAGTTGGATATCACATTGGAGGGAGGGAGTATGGAAGAAGTGAACGTGTTCAGATATTTGGGAGGTGACTTGTCAGCAGATGGGTTTTTGAAGGACAAGGTTAACCATAGAATTGATGAAGAAAAAAAGGTGAGTGGTGCTTTGAGGTGTCTGTGGAGACAAAAAACGTTATCCATGGAGGCAAAGAAGGGAATGTACGAGAATATAGTGGTATCGTCACTCTTACGTGGGTGTGAAGCATGCGTTGTAAATGCTGCAGTGAGGAGGAGGCTAGAGGCAGTGGAGATGTCCTGTCTAAGGGCAATGTGTGGTGTAAATATTATGCAGAGAATTCATAATGTGGAAATTAGGAGGTGTGGAGTTACTAAAAGTATTAGTCAGAAGGCTGAAGAGGGGTTGTTGAGGTGGTTTTGGTCATTTAGAGAGGATGGAATAAAGTAGAACAACTTGGAGAGCATATAAATCTGTAGGGAAAGGAAGACAGGGTAGGGGTTGTCCTAGGAAAGACTGGAGGGAGGGGCTTGGACTTCCAGCAAGCGTGCGTGAGTGTGTTAGGAGTGAATGGAGACGAATGGTTTTTGGGACATGACGAGCTGTTTGAAGTGGGAGCAGGGTAATATTTTGTGAAGGGATTAAGGGAAACTGGTTAGCATGACTTGAGTCCTGGAGGTGGGAAGTACAATGCTTACACTTTAAAGTAGGGGGTTTGGGATATTGGGTGTTTGGAGGGACATCAAAACTGTCGTATCTGAGTGCCTCTGCAAAGACAGTGATTGTGTGAATGATGGTGAAAATGTTGAATGATGATGAAAGTTTTTTTTTGTCACCCTGCATTTGTGGAAAATGGCTGATGTGTAAAAAAAAAAAAATATACTGCAGTATACAGGTAATGTAGTTTACATGTATTAAAATACTGTTAGGCACAAAAGAAAGCCATTAGCATGCATTGCATTTATGACCACCCTTAGTTTGGCAGAATTAATTGAAAGAATTAAAAATAAATGAATTGCAATTCATTGATAAGTATGGGAGTGGTAATCATGTGGGCAGGTTTCCAGGTGGGTGGTGAAGTAGGCTTTAAGAAAATTTACAAGACTTTGTGAGATAGAATGTGGTATCAAGGTGTATTACAGTCTGTGAGAGATGTCTATGACTGGAAGATATGGTAAATTAGACCAACTCGTCGGTTCTCTGAACCATTCATCTACGACTGGAAGATATGGAATAAAACTGAAGTGCACCAGTGAAATAACTGTTGAATAAGGAGGGAATACATTGGGTATAACTGTTTACATATCTTTCAGGGGTGCTAACACAGGCACACCATGATAATTAGTATTACAGTTATTAGGTCGTGGGTCTAGGTGAGGTAATTACTTATTTTTAATTATTTGAGTTTGCAAGGGAAGGGGGAATTAAATCCATCTTTTGGTCCCAACACTCAACTTTTGTCCAACAGTAGCAACCTCAGAGAAAAGGTCATGATAATTAATGTACTGTATGTGTTTCTTTTCTTTTACTAATTTTATATTGATGAATTTTTCATTAACAGCTAAAACAAAAGTTTTAGCTTAATTCGTTCCAGAAGGTCGGCCGAAATCCGAAATGGACGAAAACTGAAGAAATATTTCCCATAAATAATGTAAATCTAACTAATCCGTTCCAGACACCCAAAAATATTAACAAAAAATACATTTTATAGAGAATAACTATAGTTTTACATACATAAAACAATAAGAAATAAATATAAATGACTAATTTTAATGATAAATGAACATTACATACCTTTACCTGGAGAGAGTGCCGGGGGTCAACGCCCCCGCGGCCCGGTCTGTGACCAGGCCTTATGGTGAATCAGAGCCTGATCAACCAGGCTGTTACTGCTGGCCGCACGCAGTCCGACGTACGAACCACAGCCCGGCTGGTCAGGTACTGACTTTAGGTGCCTGTCCAGTGCCTGCTTGAAGACAGCCAAGGGTCTATTGGTAATCCCCAGTATGTACGCTGGGAGGCAGTTGAACAGTCTTGGGCCCCTGACACTTATTGTGTTGTCTCTCAACATGCTAGTAGCACCCTTGCTTTTCATTGGGGGGATGTTGCATCGTCTGCCGAGTCTTTTGTTTTCATAGGGAGTGACTCTTCGTGTGCAAGTTTGGAAGACTTGTTGGTGTATGGAAGAAGGCCATGAGGGGAGAGGGAGTTGAGGTTATTGTTTGAAAGGGGAATCCCATCCATAAGGACTCCAGGTATCAAGTCCCTATCTGGGGTTGCTTCCCCTCTTTATCTTTTTGTCTTTTACTGGCACTAGGACCAGCTTAAGAGTCACTGTATCCCTGTTGCACAAAAAATCTGTCCAGAGAGCTCTGCTTAAAATGGGACAAGGCATTGTCATTGAACATGTTGCAGACACGGCTTGCAACAGCTTTTGTTAGGGTGATAATTCTCCACAAAACTTTGCAACTCATTCCACTTTGCACACATGTCCTTAATCACTGAAGAAGGCACATTCTCTCAACACTCTTCCTCCTCCTCTGAAGAAATTTCCTCAGCTGTGATCTGTTGCTGTTCCAGTTGAAGGTCTTGCAGCTCGTCAGTGGTTAGCTCTTCCCTTTGGTCCTTCACCAACTCTTCCACATCCTCACCACTCACATCCAATCCCATGGACTTCCCCAAAGACACACTAGATTCCACAATAGGCGTAAGGTTGTCATGGTCAGCCACAAAACCTTCAAAATCCTTCTCGAGGACACATTCTGTCCATAATTTTCTCCAATCAGTGTTCATCGTCTGGAAGTCACTCCCTGCCAAGCCTTATCTATAAGGCTTATGCAATTGAGAATATTGAAGTGATTCCTCCAGAACTCTCTTAGGGTCAATTCAGTGTCCAAGGTCACTTCAAAGCACCTTTGAAACATTGCTTTGGTGTAGAGTTTTTTGACCATAAATGGCCATAAAGAAATTGAAAAAAAAAAAATACTTCTTCTCGTATGCCAAGTCTAAGAGAAAAACAACATCCAATATGCAGATGACAGCCAAGAAACGAGTGAGATACTAAAGTCCCAATACGACTCAGTGTTCAATGAGCTGCTGCCCAGACTAAGTGTCGACAATCCAAATGAATTCTTTATAAACGAGACCCAAAATTTGGTCATCTCAAAAATCTTGGATTTTATCCTAACACCACAAGACTTTGAAAAGGCAATAAATGACATGCCCATGCACTCTGCCCCAGGCCTAGACTCGTGGAACTCCTTGTTCATCAAGAACTGAAAGAAGCCCGTCGCATGCCTTCAGCATTCTGTGGAGGAGCATTGTCACGGGTCATCCCACACTCACTAAAAACAACAAACATAGCCCCACTCTACAAAGGTGGCAGTAAAGCAGTTGCAAAGAACTACAGACCGATAGCACTAACATCACATATCATAAAAATCTTTGAAAGGGTTCTAAGGAGCAAGATTGCCAATCACCTAGATACCCATCAGTTACACAACCCAGGGCAACACAAGTTTAGGGCAGGCTGCTGCTGCCTGTCCCAGCTACTGGATCACTATGACAAGGTCCTGGATGCTGTAGAGGATAAACAAAATGCAGATGTAGTATACACAGACTTTGCAAAAGCTGTTGACGACATAGGTGTGACCACATGAAGTTGGTGAATAAGCGCACAAAATGCGTGATGAAGGAATAACAGGAAAAGTTGGTAGATGGATCTATAACTTCCTGACAAATAGAACACAGAGTAATAGAAAACAGAGTAAAGTCTGAGGCAGCTACGGTGAAAAGCTGTGTTCCACAAGGCACAGTACTTGCTCCCATTCTATTCCTCATCCTCATATCTGACATAGACAGAGATGTAAGCCATAGCTCCATGTCTTCCTTTGCGGATGACACCCGGATTGCCATGACAGTAACCTCCATCGAAGACACCGCAAGACTCCAAGTGGTTTAAACCAAATCTTCAAATGGGCCACTCAAAACAATATGAAGTTCAATGAAAAGAAATTTTAACTAGTACGAAGATATGGAAAACTTGAGGAAATTAAAAATGTATCAGGGTATCTGACAAATTCCAACCATATAATAGAGCGAAAAAGTAATGTGAAGGACCTGGGAGTGATGTCAGAAGATCTCGCCTTCAAAGACTACAACAATGTATCTACTGCATCTGCTAGGAAAATGATAGGATGGATAATGAGAACCTTCAAAACTAGGGATGCCAAGCCCATGATGATTCTCTTTAAATCGCTTGTTCTCTCTAGGCTGAAATACTGTTGTACACTAACTGACCTGGAGAATATACAAAGAACTTTCACGGCACACATAAGTATGATAAGGCACCTAAATTACTGGGAACGGTTGAAGGCCCTTGGTCTGTATTCCGTGGAGTGCAGGCGAGAGAGATGCATGATAATACAGTGGACCCCCGGTTTACATACTGCTCAAAACTCGACCCATTATGTAAGTGTGCTTTTGTAAGTGCTTTTGTAAGTGTATATTTGGGGGTCTAAAAGGACTAATCTAATTTACATTATTCCTTATGGGAATAAATTCGTTCGGTAACGGCACTTGAACAGCATTCTGGAATGAATTATGGCCGTTAACCGGGGGTCCACTGTATACACTTGGAAAATCCTAGAGGGATTAGTACCAAACTTGTACACGAAAATCACTCCCTATGAAAGCAAAGGACTCGGCTGGAGATGCAACCTTTCCCCAATGAAAAGCAGGGGCACCACAAGTACATTGACAGACAACACAATAAGTGTCCAGGGCCCAAGACTGTTCAATTGCTTCCCAGCATACATAAGGGGATTACCAATAGACCCCTGGCTGTCTTTAAGAAGGCACTGGACAGGCACCTAAGTCAGTACCTGACCAACCAGGCTGTGGTTCATACGTCAGTTTGCGTGCGGCCAGCAGTAACAGCCTGGTTGATCAGACCCTGATCCACCTCAAGGCCTGGTCTCAGACTGATCCATGGGGGCATTGACCCCCAAAACCCTCTCCAGGTAAACTCCAGGTAAACCCTGCCTCGGTGGGATGCAGCCAGTTTGTTGAAAGAAGAATGATTAGCTTATGTACGTAGGTAGGTAGATTGTAACAACTACACCTCTCATTGTGCTCATTGAAGGATAGTTTTGATTGGCTGAAAGCGTGCTGCAAACTACCTGCTCATGCCAGGGGTAAACTGGTACGAGTCACCAGATGTTGCATCTGCAGGCTCTGCCCCCTCCTCTCTCTCCCTCCCTTCCTGTCTTCCTCCTTCCATCTCTCTTTTTTTACAAAGGGTTTAACAAGGTTAGGGTAATGGTTCCTAACTTTATTTACAAGCTAAGAGCTGTTACCTACATCACCTCATTTAAAAGCCCTTTTTTATTATGAGACATACAAGTAAGGAACAGAATGAAGTTGGAGCCATCTGTGGGCCATATCTCTCTATCTCTCTCTCTATCTCTCTATCTCTCTCTCTATCTCTATCTCTCTCTCTATCTCTCTCTATCTCTCTCTCTCTCTCTATCTCTCTCTCTATCTCTCTCTCTATCTCTCTCTATCTCTCTATCTCTCTATCTCTCTCTATCTCTCTCTCTCTCTCTATCTCTCTCTCTCTATCTCTCTCTCTCTCTCTCTCTCTCTATATATATATATATATATATATATATATATATATATATATATTTTTTGTTTTTGTTTTTCATTAAGTCGGCCGTCTCCCACCGAGGCAGGGTGACCCAAAAAAGAAAATCCCCAAAAGAAAATACTTTCATCATCATTCAACACTTTCACCACACTCATACATAATCACTGTCTTTGCAGAGGTGCTCAGATACGACAGCTGAGAATAGTCCCTCCCAGCTGTCACTATCCCAGACCCCTCCTTTAAAGTGCAGGCATTGTACATCCCATTTCCAGGACTCAAGTCCAACTAAATCAATTAACTGGTTTCCCTGAATCCCTTCACAAAATGTTACCCTGCTCACACTGCAACAGCTCGTCAGGTCCCAAAAACCATTCGTCTCCATTCACTCCTATCTATCACACTCACACACACTTGCTGGAAGTCCAAGCCCCTCGCCCACAAAACCTCCTTTGCCCTCTCCCTCCAACCTTTTCTAGGATGACCCCTCCCCGCCTTCCTTCCCCTACAGATTTATACGCTCTCCAAGTCATTCTACTTTGCTCCATTCTCTCTAAATGACCAAACCACCTCAACAACCCCTCTTCAGCCCTCTGACAAATACTTTTAGTAACTCTACACCTCCTAATTTCCCCACTTCAAATTTTCTGCATAATATTTACACAACACATTGCCCTTAAATTTAATTTTTATGTTCGGATAATTACAATTTGTAGTAGTTCTTGTGATTTCATAGCCAATCTTTATTCTGACACTAATATTAGGTACTGAAATTGTACTCAAATAGTCACAAACACACTGACAGGTGAACATTTTCACCTGTCTTGGTCACAGCAATGTTTCAGACATGCTGAAGTGTATATGAAACTCCTTGAAGCATGGTGTAAGATAAGTGTCACTCCACAGCTGACAGTGCAGCAGTGGAGTGAGACTTGATGATTTGCACTGCCTTGCCTTTATTTGTTTTCACTGTTACACATAAAAATGTCTATCTGTTTGTCTGTCTAGCTTTGTCTCTGCTTATCTGTCTCTCTGTCTGCCTGTGTGTCCATCTTCCTGTCTCTGTTTGTCTCTGTCAGAGAGAGAGCCGCTCATGAACCAACAGGTATTACACACGATGCAGAGTAGTCATGTCTGATTCCTGAACAAGTGAAAATGCGTATTACTTGCCAGTCATGCTTATTATGCCTTATATCTACAAGCACAGTATAGCACTTTATCTGGATTTTTTTTTAGTTATCTTAGGTAATTTACATTATGTATACAGTGGTCCTTCGGTTTTTGCCGAAAATTCGTTCCAGAATGCTGCTCAAGTGCCATTACCAAACGAATTTACTTCCTTAAGAAATAATGTCACGTAGGTTAGTCTATTTCAGACCCCCAAAAATACACTTGCAACAGCACTTACGAAAATACACTTACATAAATGTTTGAGTTTGGAGATGCATGAAAACCGAGGGACCACTGTACAGTGGACCCTTGTTTTTCGTAATTAATCCATTCAAGAGAATGTGACTAATGGCGAAATTAACGATTTGCGAATCCATTTTCCCCATAAGAAATAATGTAAATCTAATTAATCCGTTCCAGACACCCAGAAGTATTAAAATAAAAAAAAATTGACATGAAATGTAGATGTACATACAGTAGGGCCCCGCTTTTCGGCGTTTCGTCTTTCGGCGTTCCGTTCATACGGCGAGTTCAAATTATGACCAAAACTTTTGTATACGGCGATCATCTTTCAGATACGGCGCGCGCCACCCGGTTTGTTTACATTTTACGTGAGCACATCTCTCTATTATGTAATCATCACTCTTGGGCACATTAAATGTCCAATTTTACGTCAATATAGACATTTTCATTAATCCATCTATGATATATTCTTCAAAATTATATGAGAAACATGTTACATAGCATATAAACATGCTGTTTATATGCTATATAGGTGTGGTTGCCGGGCGGAGGGAAAACATTACGTAATACTAATAATAATCACTCTTGCACATTAAATGTCTTATTTTACGTTAATATAGACATTTTCATTAATCCATCTATGATATTTTCTTCAAAATTATAAAAGAAACGTTACAAAGCATATAAACATGCTTTTATATGCTATGGTGTTACCGGGCGGAGGGAAAACATTACGTAATATTAATAATAATCACTTGGGCACATTAAATGTCTTATTTTACGTTAATATAGACATTTTCATTAATTCATCTATGATATTTTCTTCAAAATAATTAAAAACGCTTACATAGCATATAAACATGATACATACACCACAGAATAAAAATTGACAAATATGATATTTGTTTACCAAACGACTTTGTAAGTCGGAAGAATTACGTTTCTTAGTCATACACTGAGGGATAACTGTAGAAAAATATTCTTTCATATGCCTTCACTCTATATATAGTTATTCACTGACCCTTGTGGGTTTAGCACTTCTTTTTTATTATGATAATAATAATGATAATACTATCATTAACTCTAAAAATAGTGTGTTGCATGAGAATGGGAGTGTTGCTGTTTGTTTATTTTGTACTAACTTGTACACAATGTAAGAGTATTTGTATTGTGAGGTAATTATTATTATATATAATAAAAAAAATTATTTTGAGGTAAAAGTATCACAAACTCTTACAAACGTATGTGAATGAACTAAAAGTGGACACGTATTAATCGCATTCATTTCGCCTGACCGAGTGATCGCCCACTACCTGTTCAGGTTGTTTTTTTACCTTGTCTAAACTCCGTATCTCGTTCTTTCTCTCATTTACTCTTTCGTTTACTAGTTGGCTCTCATTGACTATGGCGTCTAAGCTTAGTTGTGATAAAAAGAGGAGTTGTAAGCCTCTTACTTTAAGTGCCAAGTTAGAAATGATTAAACTCAGTGAACTGACTTTTTTGGGTTATCCTGGGTTGTCTACGCATATTTGCTATGTAGGATAATCTATGTAACTGTATTTGTGTATACCTGAATGAACTTACTAACAAGGTATATGTTGATCGCTGAGATAGCCATCAAATACAGTTACATATAGCAGCATATGTGTACTCACCTAATTGTGGTTGCAGGGGTTGAGACTTAGCTCCTGGCCCCGCCTCTTCACTGACCGCTACTAGGTCCTCTCTCTCCCTGCTCCATGATCTTTATCATACCTCGTCTTAAAGCTATGTATAGTTCCTGCCTCCACTACATCACTTGCCAGACTATTACACTTCCTGACTACTCTATGGCTGAAGAAATGCTTCCTAACATCCCTTTGACTCATCTGAGTCTTCAACTAACACTCTTGCTAGGAGCTAGTGCTGCTGGGGATTGCAAGTTAAAACCTATGATAATTTATCACTCAGAGAATCCTAGGGCCCTAAAGAACTATGCAAAAGGTAGCCTCCCTGTTTATTATAAATCCAATTCAAAAGCTTGGATGACTACTGATCTTTTCATAAATTGGTTCACAGACTATTTTTAAGCCAATGTTAATACTTTAAGGTAAGTAATAAGTGTACTCTGTGTGTATCTTACTTTTTATTGTGTTTTTTAATGCCTAGTGCTATTGCTAACTTAATATAAGTTAATGTAAGCTTGTTGTCTGGCATTTATATGCATTTAGAAGTGGAAAAAATGGCGTTCTGCTTTTCGGCGATGTCTGCTTTAAGGCTGGAACCTAACCTGCCGTATAAGTGGGGCCCTACTGTACACAGAAAACAATGAGACATGAAGAATAAAACAATAATAACATGACATTTACCTTTATTGAAGACTTGTTGATGTATGGAAGACGGGAGGAGGGGAGAGGATGGAGGAGTTACTATTGTTTGGAAGGGGAATCCTCTTCCATAAAGACTTCAGTTACCAAGTCCTTTTCCGGGGTTACTTCCCTTCTTTGTTTTTTAATGCTGCTAGGACCAGCTTGAGAGTCACTGCACACCTGTGGCACTAAATATCTGTCCAGATAGCTCTGTTTCTGGCATCTCTTTAAAATTTCCCTAAAATGGGACACAAGATTGTCATTGAACATGTCGCAGACACGGCCTGTAACTGCTTTGTCAGGGTGATGTTCCTCCATAAATGATTGCACCTCACTCCACTTTGCACAAATGTCCTTAATTTTTGAAGAAAGCACATTTTTAAATCTCTCTTTCTCCTACTCTGAAGCAATTTCCTGAGCTGTGGCCTGTTGCTGTTGCAGATGAAGGTCTTGCAGCTCTTCAGTAGTTAGCTCTTCATTGTGGTCCTCCACCAACTCTTCCACATCCTCGCCACTCAAATCCAACCCCATGGAATTCCCCAATGCCACAATACTTTCCACAACTGGCATCAGCTCCTCAGGGTCAGCCCCAAATCCTTCAAAATCCCTCTGTTGGACACAATCTGGCCACAATTTTCTCCAAGCAGAGTTCAAAGTCCTGGAAGTCACTCCCTCCCAATCCTTACCTATAAGGTTTATGCAATTGAGGATATTGAAGTGATCTTTCCAAAACTCTTTTAGGGTCAATTCAGAGTCTGAGATTATGTCAAAGCACCTTTGAAACATTGCTTTGGTGTAGAGTTTTTTGAAGTTTGAAATGATCTGCTGGTCCATGGGCTGGATGAGAGGAGTGGTATTAGGGGGGCAAGAACTTCACTCTGATGAAACAAACTCCTTCACCATTTGCTCTTCCAAGTCTGGAGGATGAGCAGGAGTATTGTCCATTACCAGGAGGCACTTGAGTTCCAATTTATTTTCCAGGAGGTATTTCTTCACACTGGAGCCAAACACTTCATTGAACCAATCAAGGAAGATTTATCTCGTGACCCATGCCTTATTGTTAGCCTTCCACATCACACACAAATTAGCCTTGGCAACACTGTTTTTCTTGAACACTGGGATTTTCAGAGTGATACACCAGTAAAGGCTTCACTTCCACTAGCATTACTACAGAACATGAGAGTTAGCCTGTCTTTCATAGGCTTGTGTCCTGGCAGTGTCTTTTCCTCCTGCGTGATGTAGGTCTTCTTTGGCATTTTCTTCCAAAAGAGGCCTGTTTCGTCACAAATGAACACTTGTTGGGGTTTGAATTGTTCAGCCTCTATGTACCCCTTGAATTCCTGCACATATTTTTCAGCCTCACCATGCCTTACCACACTGTGTATGCCACTACGCTTCTTAAATCTCTCAAACCAGCCTTTGCTGGCCTTAAATTCACTCACATCAGCACTCGTTGCAGGCATTTTCTTTACAAGATCGTCATGCAACTGCCTTGCCTTTTCTCAAATTATAGACTCCATAGCACTATCTCCTGCTAATTGTTTGTCATTGATCCATACCAACAATAACCTCTCCACTTCTTCGAGTATTTTCGGTCTCATTTTTGTGAGCATATTGACCCCTTTCCCAACAACAGCTTCCTTGATTTCCTTTTTCTTGGCCACGATGGAAGCGATGATTGTATGGGGTTTCCCATACAGCCTGGCAAGCTCCGCCACACGCACACCACTTTCATATTTTGCAATGATCTCTTTCTTGAATTCTATCATGTTTCTGACCTTCTTAACCAAAGGACTGGCACTAGGAGCTTTCTTTGGGCCCATGGTGGATTATTTAGCAGTTGCAAGCACTAAAACGAATGGAATATTAACTGTGAATGGTGTTGGAGCTGCTCATACACGTTTGAGACGAACAACTATTTGCGAGCCAAACGATGATCTGCGAGTCAATATTTTGACGAAAAAAAGTTACGATTATTGAAAAATACTAATTGCGATGATAATGAAATACGAGGGTCCACTGTAATTGTATTTGTGTACCTGTGAGACAGAGACTGAGATAGACAGAGACTGAGATAGACAGAGACTGAGATAGACAGAGACTGAGATAGACAGAGACTGAGATAGACAGAGACTGAGATAGACAGAGACTGAGATAGACAGAGACTGAGATAGACAGAGACTGAGATAGACAGAGACTGAGATAGACAGAGACTGAGATAGACAGAGACTGAGATAGACAGAGACTGAGATAGACAGAGACTGAGATAGACAGAGACTGAGATAGACAGAGACTGAGATAGACAGAGACTGAGATAGACAGAGACTGAGATAGACAGAGACTGAGATAGACAGAGACTGAGATAGACAGAGACTGAGATAGACAGAGACTGAGATAGACAGAGACTGAGATAGACACAGACTGAGATAGACACAGACTGAGATAGACACAGACCGAGATAGACAGAGACCGAGATAGACACAGACCGAGATAGACACAGACCGAGATAGACACAGACCGAGATAGACACAGACCGAGGTAGACACAGACCGAGGTAGACACAGACCGAGGTAGACACAGACCGAGGTAGACACAGACCGAGGTAGACACAGACCGAGGTAGACACAGACCGAGGTAGACACAGACCGAGGTAGACACAGACCGAGAGTAGACACACCAGTACAGACCGAGATAGACACAGACCGAGATAGACACAGACCGAGGTAGACACAGACCGAGGTAGACACAGACCGAGGTAGACACAGACCGACGTAGACACAGACCGAGATAGACACAGACCGAGATAGACACAGACCGAACAGACACAGACCGAACGACACAGACACAAGACACAGACCGAGCCAGACACAGACCGACACAGACACAGACCGACGACAGACACAGACCGACACAGACACAGACCGACACAGACACAGACCGACAGACACAGACCGAGACCGACACAGACCGACACGACACAGACCCAAGACACAGACCGACAGACACAGACCGACACAGACACAGACCGACACAGACCGACACGACACAGACCGACACAGACACAGACCGACACAGACACAGACCGACACAGACCGAGACGACACAGACCGAAGACACGACCTGACACAGACCGAGCGACGACACAGACCGAGAGACACAGACCGACAGACACAGACCGACACAGACACAGACCGCACAGACACAGACCAGACACAGACCGAGACACAGACCAGACCGACACAGACCAGAGACACAGACCGACAGACACAGACCGAGCACAGACACAGACCGAGAGACACAGACCGACAGACACAGACCGAGCCGACGACAGACACAGACCGAAGACACAGACCGACACAGACACAGACCGACGTAGACACAGACCGAGATAGACAAGACCGAGATAGAGACAGCCAAAGTCAATCAGCCAGCCAGCCAGCCAGCCTGCCGAACATGTATTACATATGTTCCAGAATTGTTTCTCTTTACTTAGGGCATAGGTTATAGAACATTCTAGCAGGATGACACTACCAGTGGTATCAAAATTGAAAGGATGTTGCACATGGGTTATTATCGAGGTTTGATATTTCGTCGACCACTTGTGGCCACATCCATCTCAAAGCTACTAAACTCAGGGTCAACACCACTTTCCTCTTAAAAGGGGAATGTTAATATATGACATGACATCAGTGAATCCCTGGTGTTTGCCACACTCTTTGCTCTAGCTGGCACTCAATTAAACTGGTACTCCCACCAGGTACTAAGGGGTCCCAGATTTTTTTAATACTGCGCACACTGAGTGTTAAGACCCATTCTATACTGACCAGGCATCTCTGGCCAATCATAACAAATTTGGAGGCAGGAAAAGTAAAAACGTTGGTCTACATTTGGATAGTTAAGGGGTTAAAGGATTGGTTTGGGATATTGGCTGTTTGGAGTGAGATATTAACTGTCATGTCTGGGCACCTCTGCAAAGAAAGTGATTGTGTGAATGATGATGAAAGTGTTTCTTTTTTGGGTCACCCTGCCTCAGTGGGAGACAGCCGACATGTTGACAAAAAAAAATATGGAGTCCGCTTTGAGTCACTGTTGGGTGATGATGGAGAATAGTTTGAGAGGTTGAGTATGTTTTGGAATTTAGTATGTTCTCTAATGGGGTAATTGGGTGAGAAATGTGAGAGTTGTATTAGAAATAACTCTCAATCCACTATGGGAAAATATCCCACATAGTGGATTGAGTTGGAGGCTTATTGTTAAGTGAATATGGGTTGTGTAAGCAGGAAGAATGTGGGAACTGTAATGGTAGATAAGTGAGAAATTGAGGTTTTCAGTTGAAGTTCTGTGGGTTGTATTAGTAGGAGATTAATGGGTTCTGATGGGAGCTTCTGAATTGAGGCTTAGAATAGTTATTCGTGGTATTTTGGTGTAGGGTAGTAGGTTCATTGTGATTATTTGTAGATACTGAAGCAAGAGCTAAGCCAGGAGTCTGTCCTCAGTGTTTAGCCTATCGTAAAGTTTTTTAAAAGTTTTGAGTGGTGTAGCACTTTCTGTCTTGTGTAAACAGTTTCATTGTCTACTGCTCTATTTTATAAAAAAAAAAAAAAAAAATTTAGTTGATGGGGTTGGGAAATTTACCATGTGATTTTTTTTTTATCTTTTTATAATCTTGAATGTGGCTATTGTATCTCCTTTCATCTTATCCGGTAAAGATAGAATCACCAATTTTTTATTTCAGGCTTGCATAAATCACACTCTTGTGGTTTTTACAATATCTTGTGGTTGTGTTTTGGGTTCAAATCACACACTACCTTTCCTTAATTACTATTTAAATTACAGCAGACTTCAAATATCTCTCATAAGTATTTAATGTCACAAATGTATGTTGTCTCACTTTAAAAAAATCAAGCTCTTGGTACTACAAGCATGTACAGTACAGTATAGGAGAGAGAAAAGCTTACAGCGACATTTTGGTCCGGCTTGGATCATATGTGCGGATTATTTGTGTATTGTTCCAGTCACGGTATTGTGCCTTTTTGTTCTTACAGAACAGTATGGTGGTACAGCAATGTGTGGTGTAAATATTATGCAGAAAATTTGGAATGTGGCAATTAGGAGAAGGTGTGGAGTTACTAAAATTATTTGTCAGAGGGCTGAAGAGGGGTTGTTGAGGTGGTTTGGTCATTTAGAGAGAATGGAGCAAAGTAGAATGACTTGGAGAGCGTATAAATCTGTAGGGAAAGGAAGGCGGGGTAGGGGTCATCCTAGAAAAGGTTGGAGGGAGGGGGTAAAGGAGGTTTTGTGGGCGAGGGGCTTGGACTTCCAGCAAGCATGTGTGAGCATGTTAGATAGGATTGGAATGGAGACGAATGGTTTTGGGACCTGACGAGCTGTTGGAGTGTGAGCAGGGTAACATTTTGTGAAGGGATTCAGGGAAACCAGTTAATTGATTTAGTTGGACTTGAGTCCTGGAAATGGGACGTACAATGCCAGAACTTTAAAGGAGGGGTCTGAGATAGTGACAGCTGGGAGGGACTATTCTCAGCTGTCGTATCTGAGCGCCTCTGCAAAGACAGTGATGATGTATGGTTGTGGTGAAAGTGTTGAATGATGATGAAAGTATTTTCTTTTTGGGGATTTTCTTTCTTTTTGGGTCACCCTGCCTCGGTGCGAGACAGCCGACTTGTTGAAAAAAAAAAAAGTACAGTATAGGGTTTGCCATCAACATTGCTTCACTATGCATATTTTAGATCTAATTTTGATTAATTAAAAATATGTTGATAAACCTACAGCAAGTGTGAAAACTAAGTTACATGTGTGGGTTAGGTTAATTGGTTAGTACATAAGTATCATTAAAATAATTGTTGATTTACTATATTTTTCTGTGATCAGTGAATAATAATATATAGCATGGTGGTATTGATATGTATGTTATTGTTTATCTTCAGAAACTTGTCATATGGACGCCAAAACGATGAAAACAAACGAGCTATAAAAGATGCACAAGGTATACAAGCATTGGTGAGACTGTTACGCAAAACACCCGACAACGAAATAAAGGAGTTGGTCACTGGCATTCTGTGGAATTTATCATCTTGTGAGGTATAAAGTTCATCCATATCCCATCTATTTGTAAGGCAGTGTCTGATGCTGTGAACTAACAATCTAATTTGCTTTTAAAATATGTAAATTTGGGATAAAATTGTTACAGATCTACTATTTTCTGGTTATATTTTACAATGTTGTATGCCTAAGTCTGATAATTGTTAGATATACCCTTATCTAATCTGCAGAGAAGATGTAAAGAAAGTTATTCATGCCTCAGTGTTTCTGTATTGTTTAATAGTTTTTAAATTACCAGTTGCAGCATTTAGCTGTAGTGTAATTTATTGGGTTCCTAACTTTATGCTTCATTAATTGGGATTTTTTTTTTTTTCTCTCTTCAACAAGTTGGCCATCTCCCACCGAGGCAGGGTGACCCAAAAAGAAAGAAAGAAATTGGGAATGTCTTTGAATAATACTAGCCTCATTCTATTCTCTTGATAACCAAGTACTGCACCCAGGAATCTAAGAAAGGATAACAGTTAAAAAACAAATAAGACTAATATAATTGTTACATGTAGTAGTAGACTTTATAAAGAAGTTGGATTAGAAGCACATCTTCTAAATTTGCAGGACTTGAAGCACAGCATCATTGATGATGCATTAACAGTTATTGTTACCCACGTCGTCATTCCATGTTCAGGCTGGGATGGGGGAGAAGTTGAACGGGACCCTAATGTAGATGTCTGGTGGTCTACTGTATTTAAAAATGCCTCAGGAGTTTTAAGGTAAGTGTATATGTCACTTAATATTAAATTTGATTTATCACATTAAATTCAATTTAAAGTTTTGTCAGTATTCCACCAATGAAATTTCTTCTCACAGAAACGTAAGTTCGGCTGGTGAATATGCACGAACAAAACTACGTCAGTGCCTCGGGCTTGTAGACTCTCTTCTCACAGTGATTAAATCTGCAATTCAGGGGTCTTCCCATGATAATAAGAGTGTAGAGAATTGTGTGTGTATTTTACGTAACCTCTCTTACCGATGTCAAGAAGTTGAGGATCCTAACTACGATAAGAATCAGCCACCAACCCAGTCTCGTGCCACTGCTACAGCCAAGGGTAAGCTTGTTTCCAAGTATTGCCAAATATAGATTACAAATTTTAGTAACTGCTTATAAAAGGAATTCTTGGTGTTCTGACCTATACATATATGTGGTTTCAGGGATACAGTCCTAGCTCCTGACTCTGCCCCTCAACTTGGTGCTTGCCAAATTCATTTACTCCTAGCCCTTGTTGTACCTACTTTTAAAACTTTGTATGTAGCCTGCCTTCACCACCTCAGTCGATCTCTCAGACTGAAGAAATACTTCCTGACATCCCTATGGCTCATCTGTATTTTTAACTTCTGGCTGCTTTCCCGTAGTACCTGTTTCTTACTTCTCAAACAACCTTTTCCTGTCTACTCTGTCATTTCCTCTGAGTATTTTGTATGAAATTTAAATCAAAATCTAATATCTCCTCTGGTTCTTCTGTCTTTCATTGTCATTAGATTCAATTTCATTAGCCTCCTGTGTAGCTCATATGCCCTTGGCTGCTAGCACAAACCTCATTGCAAATTTTTGCTCTTTTCTCCAGGTTTTTAACAGGCTTTTTTCAGGTGTGGGTTTCATATTGGTGCTGCATATTCCAAGATGGGCCTGACACGTTTCACAAAGTGCCCGGAATGACTCTTCCGAGACTCTTGAAGTCTTTTAAGATTTGCCAGGCAGGCATTGGCTACAGGTGTTACTCTGCTGATGTGAGCCTCTGGCAATATATAAGGCACTGTTATCACCCCTATGTTTTTCTCTTTGTGTGAAGTCTGTATTGTTTGTCCCCAAACTTTATACTCTGTGTCCAGTCTTCTTGCATTTGCTAGGGTTGAATTTAAGCAACCACTTATCTGACCAATCTTGAAGTTTGTTCAGTTCTATTTGGAACCATTCTTTTTCATCTTTATTTTTGTCTTCATAGGATGTTAATCTCTTTGAAAGGCTTGAATTAGATTTGGGCTGTGTATGTTCTAATTTGCTATTTTTATTGACAAACTTTGATATTAGTTTAAATATCATTTGTGACTGCCTCTTCTGATTCCCTACCAATCTTAGTGCTAATATTTAACTGCATTGTCAACTTATGTTGCACTCTGCATTGAAGCACAGGGCAATCAGGTATGGAATGTGAGGATACCTTTCTTGGATCACATAGCAACTGAAATACAGTGGACCCCCGAGTAATGAGCACCCCTGAAATTGTGCAATTATGTAAGTATATTATTGTAATTGACATTATTCCTTAAAGGAGCAAATTCGTTCGGTAATGGCACCTGAGCAGGCTTCTGGAATGAATCATGCTCGCTACTCGGGGGTCCACTGTACATATAAAATACATTGTGATCTTCCCTCATGGGAGGTTCCCAAATCCTGGCTGTGGGCTCCTTTTTTCTTGGATTGAACCTGAATGCCTCCTATTTTCCCAGAGCTGTATAACCCTTATGGGTTAAACACTCCCATTGTTGTTGTTGTTGTTATTTTTATTATTTTTATTGTGCCCTAAATTTTAATCATGAAGCTTCAGTTTAATATTCATTTTAGCATTTTTGGGGAATTTATTGACATTCTTTAAAAAAAAACTGTGTATATGCACAGTTATGAACTTAAGCATATATAATGGGGTTTGCATTGTTAATATTCATGTGCTTTTTACAATTTAGTCCTGTTTCACAATTTGTTTGTGATAGAGAAATAGTATACTATTTTTAATGACGCGAAAACTAACCAATAAACTTGCTGGTTCCAGACGGAGAAGGGGAAGGGACGGACACTTGTGGTAGGTCTTCGGAGCCCAAGGACAACCTGTGTAAGCTTTCCACTCTCCATACTCAACATCCTGTTTTACTTAATCCTATGACTTCCCAGCTCCTTATGCAGACTGGCGATGGACATCAGTGGCTGTGCAGTATAATTTTGCATGTGACCAGCACCTAAGTGCTTGTTGCTAGCATGCATGTGCTGTTCCTATTTATGCAGAGAATATGTGCATTATATACTTTTTATATCCAGCATTCTGCTTGATGTTAAATAGGTCTTGTGTTTTATTGTATTGTACATTTCACCGCATTATTTTGCTTAAATATTTTGTGCTTTATTTAAACTTGATTAGCATGTCTACATAAAAAAAGATAAGCATTTGAATGGCTTTGTTTACATGTTGTGTATATGAAGTAGATATTTCTGATATGTGCATAATAGTGTAGCATCTTTAAGTTATGGGTAATGAGAGTGCAGAAAAGTTATGGTATATATCAGTTCAAAGAAATATAAAATGAACATTTTTTCACTGGTTACTTTCTTCTGTTTTAATAATTATCAAGTCATTGAATTATGTTATCCTGCTAAATAATGGAGATTTCATTATATTTTGTAACAGCAATAATTCATATGTATTTTAACCCTTAACCCTTAAACGGTCCAAACGTATATATACGTTAGTACTGCTACTGCTCCAAACGAATATTTACGTTTTATTTTTCCTGCCTCCAAATTTGGTACGATTTTCCTGAGATGCCTGGTCAGCATAGAATGGGTCTTAACGCTCAGTGTGTGCTGTATTAAAAAAATCTTGGGCCACTTAGTACCTTGTGGGAGCACCCGTTCAAATGAGCGCCAGCTAGAGCAAACAGTGCGGCAAACACCTCGGATTCACTGATTTCATGTAGTATTAACTCTCCCATTTTAAGGGGAAAGTGATGTTGACCCTGAGTTTAGTGGCTTTGAGGTGGATGTGACCATAAGTGGTCGAGGAAATATCAAAAACCTCGATAATAACCCATGTGCAACATTTGTGCAACACCCTTTCAGAATGTCTTATAACCTATGTCCTAAGTAAAGAGAAACAATTCTGGAACATGTAATACGTGTTCGACAGGCAGGCTGGCTGGCCGGCTGCTGGCTGGCTCTATCTCCGTCTGTCTGTATCTATGTCTATCTCTGTCTGTCTCTGTCTATCAGTCTCTATCTG
Source organism: Cherax destructor (assembly GCA_009830355.1). NCBI lineage: Eukaryota > Metazoa > Arthropoda > Malacostraca > Decapoda > Parastacidae > Cherax > Cherax destructor. The sequence continues at coordinate 144,290 of WNWK01003454.1, read as the reverse complement.
TCTCTGTCTATCTCTTTCTATCTGACTCTATCTCTGTCTCACAGGTACACAAATACAATTATACATAGAGTAAATTCTCCATGGGGAATTGGAACAGAATTCTTCCTCCGTAAGCCCTGCGTGTCATAAGAGGCGACTAAAATGCCGGAAGCAAGGGGCTAGTAATCCATACTCCTGTATATTTTACTAAATGTAAAAGGAGAAACTTTAGTTTTTCCTTTTGGGCCACCCCGCTTCGGTGGGAAACGGCCGACGTGTTGAAAGAAGAAAGAATAGTGTAAATTACCTAGGATAACCCAAAAAATCCAGACAAAGTGCTATACTCTGCTTGTAGATAAAATGTGTAAACATGACTGGCAAATACGTATTTTGCTCAGGAACCAGACGTGACGACGCAGTCTTGTATAATACCTGTTGGTTCACGAGTGGCTCTCTTAGACTGGAGAGCTAGACGCTAGACAGACAGAGAGCTTGAGAGACAGATAGACAAACAGCTTGACAGACAAACAGATACAGAGAGCTTCACAGGCAGATACAGTGAGTGTGAAAGACAGACACAGCAGGCTGACAGAAGACAGGCTAAGACAAACAGGCTGACGACAGACAGGAGCTTGACAGACAGACAGATATGTTTGTGTAACAGTGAAAACAGAATTGATGCTCATCAAAGTTTTTTTTTTTTTTTTTCAAGAAGTCGGCCGTCTCACGAGGCAGGGTGACCAAAAAGAAGAAAATCCCAAAGAAACTTCATCATCATTCAACACTTACCACACTCATACATAATCACTGCTTGACAGGAGCTAGATACAGGCGAGAAAGTCCTCCAGCTGACTATTCAGCCCCTCCTTTAAATCAGGCATTAAACTTCATTTCAGGACTCAAGCCCAACTAAATCAATAACGAGTAATCCATAACTCATCAAATGTCACCTCTTATCTTATCACTGCACCCTCGCGTACACTCATCAAATGTCACCAATTATCTTATATTATCACTGTCAGCAGTGTACTAACATTTGTCTAGCATCATGCTTCAAAGGAACTTATTATTCTCATTCATTATTATTTTTTTTTTTTCAACAAGTTGGCCATCTCCAACCAAGACAGGGTGACCCAAAAAGAAAGAAAATCCCTAAAAAGAAAAGACTTTCATCATCATTCAACACTTTCACCACACTCATACATAATCACTGTCTTTGCAGAGGCGCTCAGATACGACAGCTGAGAATAGTCCTTCCCAGCTGTCACTATCCCATACCCCTCCTTTAAAGTGCAGGCATTGTACTTCCCATTTCCAGAAATCAAGTCAACTAAATCAATTAATTGGTTTCCCTGAATCCCTTCACAAAATGTTACCCTGCTCACACTCCAACAGCTCGTCAGGTCCCAAAAACCATTCGTCTCCATTCACTCCTATCCAATCTATCATATGCCTGTTCTAAATCCATAAATGCAATGAAAACTTCCCTTCCTTTATCTAAATACTGTTCACATATATGCTTCAATGTAAACACTTGATCTACACATCCCCTTCCCACTCTGAAGCCTCCTTGCTCATTTGCAATCCTACTCTGTCTTACCTCTAATTCTTTCAATAATAACCCTGCCATACACTTTACCTGTTATACTCAGTAAACTACTACTTTCTTTCTTTCAACATGTCGGCTGTTTCCCACCGAAGCGGGGTGGTCCAAAAGGAAAAACAAAAGTTTCTCTTTTTAACTTTAGTAATGTATACAGGAGAAAGGGTTACTAGCCATTTGCTCCAGGCATTTAGTCACCTCAACGACACGCAGGTCCAGGAAACATTCTCTTCCACTTCCTCCATGGAGAACCTCAGAAACTCCTTCCCTATATGTCACAATCTCTTTTATCCCCCTTCCCTTTAATATAATGGAACTATCATGCTCTCTAATCCTAATCCCTGTACCTTCCCTCTTTCATACATTTCTTCTTTCTTTCAACATGTCGCGTTTCCCACTGAAGCGGGTGGCCTAAAAGGAAAACAAAAGTTTCTCCTTTTACATTTAGTAATTATACAGGAGAAGGGTTACTAGCCTTGCTCCAGGCATTTTAGTCAGCCTCTTACGACACGCATGGCTTACGGAGGAAGAATTCTGTTCCAGTTCCCCATGGAGATAAAGGAAATAGAACAAAAACTAGTAAAATGAAACTCCAGAGGTGCTATATATGTTTACATGAATGTAGTGTGACCTAAGTGTAGTGAAGTGAATGTACCTGAAATCTTGCATGTTTATGAGCAGAAAAAGACACCAGCAATCCTACATCAGTAAACAATTACAGGTTGCTTACCCCACTTGGCAGGATGGTATCTCCTGGGGGTTGCTGTCTACCAACCTACTACCTATACATTTATTAAACAAAAATACCAACCACTCCAACACTATATCCCTCCCTGCTTTTAACATTTCTGTCATGATCCAGTCAGTTCCAGCTGCTTTACCCCCATTCATTCTACGTAATGCCTCATGCACCTTCCCCACACTCACACCCTGCTCTTCTTCACTCCTAAGCGATGTTATACCTCCCTGGCCAGTGCATGAAATTACCGCCTACCTTTTTTCATCGACACTTAAAAGTTCCTCAAAATATTCCCTCCATCTATGCAATACCTCCAGTTCCCCATCTACTAACTCCCTACTCTGTTTTTAACTGACAAATCCATTCATTCCCTAGGCATTCTTAACTTGTTTATCTCACTCCAAAAATTTTCTTGTTTTCAGCAAAATTTCTTGACAGAGCCTCTCCCACTCTTTCATCTGCTCTCCTTTTGCACTCTCTCACCACTCTCTTCACCTTTCTTTTACTCTCCATATACTCCGCTCTTCTATTAACACTTTTGGTTTTTTTAAAAACCTCTCATAAGCTACCTTTCTGCCAATAGTTGTTTATACATCACCCTAACTTGCTCCTCCCTTAGTTTATATACTTTTACTTATCTCTTACTTGTTGTTGCCATTTTCTTTTTGTCCCATCTACCTTTTACTCTAACTGTAGTTACAACTAAATAATGATCCGATATATCCGTTGCCCCTCTATAAACATGTACATCCTGAAGCCTACCCATCAACCTTTTATCCACCAATACATAATCTAACAAACTACTTTCATTACGTGCTATTTCATACCTTGTATACTTACTTATCCTCTTTTTCATAAAATATGTATTACTTATTACCAAACCTCTTTCTACACATAGCTCAATTAACGGTTCCCTATTTACATTTACACTTGGCACCCCAAATTTACCTACTACTCAATCCACAACATTTTTACCCACTTTAGCATTAAGATCCCCAACCACAACTACTCTCTCACTTGGTTCAAAACTCCCCACGCACTCACTCAACATTTCCCAAAATCTCTCTCTCTCCTCTTCACTTCTCTCTTCTCCAGGTGCATAAACACTTACTATAACCCACTTTTCACATCTGACCTTTATTTTACTCCACATAATCCTTGAATTTATACATTTATAATCACTCTTTACCTGCCATAACTGATTATTCAACATTATTGCCACTCCTTCTTTAGCTCTAACTCTATTTGAAACCCCTGACCTAATCCCATCTATTTCTCCCCACTGAAACTCTCCTACCCCCTTCATCTTTGTCTCACTTAAAGCCAGGACATTCAGCTTCTTTTCATTCATAACATCTACAAGCATCTCTTTCTTATCATTCGTACAACATCCATGCACATTCAAACATCCCACTTTGATGGTTTTCCTCTTTTTCTTTTTAGTAAATCTATTCAGGAAAAGGGGTTACTAACACGCATGGGTTACGGAGGAAAGATTCTTATTCCACTTCCCCATGGATATGAAAGGAAAAACAATAAGAACAGGAACTATTAAGATAAAATCAAAGAAAAGTCAGACGAGTGTGTATACATAAACATGTACATGTATGTGTAGTGTGACCTAAGTATAAGTAGAAGTAGCAAGACGTACCTGAAATCTTGCATGTTTACGAGACAGAAAAAAGACACCAGCAATCCTACCATCATGTAAAACAAATACAGGCTTTCGTTTTACACTCACTTGGCAGGACGGCAGTACCTCCCTGGCTGGTTGCTGTCTACCAACTTACTACCTACAATTATGATTATTATTATTATTATTATGCACTATCATTATTATTATTATTTGAGTACAATTTCAGTACCTAATATTAGTGTCAGAACATAGATTGGCTATGAAATCTCAAGAACTGCTATAAATTGTAATTATCAGAACATAAAAATTATATAAAATAATATAAAAAAGAGAAAAAAAGGTATATCGCAACAATTCTGCAAGCGGCAGGACTCCTGTTGCTGTCAGGTGAGCATCCATTGCCAACTTCTCCGCCTCATTTCTCGGTAAGTACTGACCCTAATTTTTTTTTTATTCTATAACACTTAAAAAATGTGCTCTTTATTTCTATTATTTTTTTTTTTTTTTTCAAAATATTCAGGGCACTGGGCGAGTGAATGTATATATACGTTTTGACCATTTAAGGGTTAACTATCCAAGGCAGTACTCAAAGTTGCACACTGCATTCTTAGCTTTATCATCATTATTGTTTTTTGGGCTTAATACCTATTGATTACTCAGTCAGTAAAGCTATGTTTCACCTGTACATCACCAGTGAGGGATGCTGTAATCACTGACAAAGTTATTAAAGTAATCTCATGATGGAGACTTCCTCCAAGTGTATATCAGTATTCCTCTCAGTGCATACACATTAGTGATGTATCGGATATCCGCATCCGAAGAACATCTGCACAGTTTCTTACATCCGCATTCGCATTTTACTGTAAACAGATATCCGCATATGCATCCACATCTGAAATCCGTGGAACATCCGCACAATTTCTTACATCCGCATCTGTGGAACATCCGCACAATTTCTTACATCCGCATCTGTGAACATCCGCACAATTTCTTACATCTGCATCTGCAAAATAAGTAAGACATCCTCATACACAGCATCTGTGGCTGTCTAAATTTTCACATCCGATACATCTCTAATACACATCAACATAGAGATACTCATTAGAATACCTACAAAGTTATTACTAGCATTAGAATGTTCCTATAAAAAATCCAGCATTTATTCCTGTACAGTGGTCCCTCGGTTTTCGTGCATCTCCAAACTCGAACATTTATGTAAGTGTATTTTCGTAAGTGCTGTTGCAAGTGTATTTTTGGGGGTCTGAAATAGACTAACCTACGTGACATTATTTCTTAAGGAAGTAAATTGCTCGTAATGGCACTTGAGCAGCATTCTGGAACAAATTTTCGGCGAAAACCGAGGGACCACTGTATACCATTTCTTAAGTTGGTAGCTACAGACAATGTCATTGTGCTGCAGTAATCCTTAAATTACAAAGATAATGCTTTTTTTTTTTTCAACAAGTCGGCTGTCTCCCACCGAGGCAGGGTGACCCAAAAAGAAAGAAAATCCCCAAAAAGAAAATACTTTCATCATCATTCAACACTTTCACCACACTCATACATAATCACTGTCTTTGCAGAGGCGCTCAGATACGACAGCTGAGAATTGTCCCTCCCAGCTGTCACTATCCCAGACCCCTCCTTTAAAGTGCAGGCATTGTACTTCCCATTTCCAGGACTCAAGTCCAACTAAATAAAAAAACTGGTTTTCCTGAATCCCTTCACAAAATGTTACCCTGCTCACACTCCAACAGATCGTCATGTCCCAAAAACCATTCGTCTCCATTCACTCCTATCTAACACGCTCACACATGCTTGCTGGAAGTCCAAGCCCCTCGCCCACAATACCTCCTTTACCCCTTCCCTCCAACCTTTTCTAGGACGACCCCTACCCCGCCTTCCTTTCCCTACAGATTTATACGCTCTCTAAGTCATTCTACTTCATTCCAGAATGCTGGTCAAGTGCTGTTACCAAACGAATTTATTCCCATAAGGAATGATGTAAATTAGATTAGTCCATTTTAAACCTCCAAAAATACACTTATAAAAGCACTTACAATAATAAACTTACATAATAGGGTCACCCTGCCTCGGTGGGAGACAGCCGACTTGTTGAAAAAAAAAAAAATAATAGGGTGAGTTTTGGAGTGTTCTAATAGCGAGGGTCCACTGTATCTCCATTATTTACCTGGCCGTGTACTACCGGACACAACCATATTCATAAAAACTGAAGCAGATGGAAACTTTCTAAGGTTGAGTGAGTGTATAAACTTGTTGTTTTTTGGAATTTTGTGCAACAAAACTTTATTATGAAAACACTCAACACATCCACTTCTATAGAAAACCAAGTTTTAGTGTTTATAATATAAAACAAACCAAAACTATATACAAAATACAAAAAATGAAACATTAGGCACCATGTGGCAAGACCAGCTGTTCCTGTCAAGTTCTCCATAGAGACTTCAATTTGACATTTTCATAATGTTGTAATTGCTGGACCAATTTCATTATGTTTGGTTTTATTATTTTTTTCCTCAAACTGGCCATATCCCACCAAGGCAGGGTGACCTAAAAAGAAAAAAAAAGGTTTCTCTCTTTAAATTCAGTAATGTATACAGGAGAAGGGATTACTAGCCCATTGCTCCCGACATTTTAGTCACCTCTTATGACACATGTGGCTTACGGAGGAAGAATTCTGTTTTACTTCCCCATTTTATTATATTTAATTATATGATTTGAAAGAAGGAAAGGTACATAGGGATTGGCAGAGAGAGTGTATAATTCCTTTATATAAGGGAAAGGGGGACAAAAGGGATTGTAAAAATTATAGGGACTGAAGTTTATTCAGTATACCAGGTAAAGTGTATGGAAGGGTTATTATTGAAAGAATTAGAGGTAAGACAGAAAGCAGGATTGCAGATGAACAAGGAGGCTTTAGGATGGGTAAGGGATGTGTAGATCAAGTGTTTACATTGAAGCATACATAGTTATGCTACAATATTTAGATAAAGGTAGGGATGTTTTCATTGCATTTATGGATTTATAAAAGACATGTGATAGGGTGGATAGGGGGCAATGTGGCAGATGTTGCAAGTGTATGGAATAGGTAAAGAGTTTTTATGAGGATAGTGAGGCTCAGGTTAGGGTGTGTAGGAGAGAGAGTACTTTCCAGTAAACGTAGGCCTTAGACAGGGATGTGTAATGTCACCATAAAAGAAGTAAATGCTAGGGTGTTGGGGAGAGCGGTGGGATTAAATTATGGGGAATCAAATACAAAATGGGAGTTGACACAGTTACTTTTTGCTGATGATACTGTGCTTTTGGGAGATTCTAAAAAGAAGTTGCAAAGGTTAGTGGATAATAATAGTAATAATAATATTTTATTTTGACATGATACATAGTTGTACAAAGGATTTTAATAGTTGAGTGTACATGCCAAAAGCCCCTTGTATGCAGAGCATTTCGGGCAAACTTAATATTAAGTTAAGATTAATTAGACTATAACAGATTAAATGGTCATTAGGTGAGTTACAGTGAGTACAAGAGAATTGAGTATTAATAGGTACTGCTATGTAGCTTTATTAGGTCTAGTAGAGAAGTTTAGTAATGAATAATTACAGTTTTGAATTTTATAAAAATTACAGTATTACAATAGAACAATTTAAACTATTTACAATATGAAGTACAATTGAGTATTTATAATGATGAAATTTGAACATTACAATTTTGAAGCATTACATTTTTCAAAATTGTTAATGCTGTCACAAGACAGAATGATTAACTTAACGAAACCAGACGAACCTCTCCTCCAGTCAACCAATACTGCCAACAAAATTAATGTCTTTTTCTCGACCATAGGATCAAAGCTAGCAAGCAAAATTCCAAACTCAAACATTCAACCAAAAGACTACCTCACTGACAACTACCCAAACACTATTTTTATCCCCAACAAATCCTACTGAAATCTCGCTCCTCATCACAAAACTAAAGAACAAGACAGGTGACCTAAATAACTTACCACCACTCATGTATAAAAAAGCTTCTCATGTATTGTCACCAATTATTGCAACTCTGTTTAACAAATCCATTGAATCTTCCACCTTCTTATCCATACTCAAGACAGCAAGGGTCACCCCAATCCTCAAAGGAGGTGATCCAACTGAGTTGAACAACTTTAGGCCTATATCAAACTTGTCCCTACTATCTACTATCTACTACTACTTAGTATCCCACAACATACTCAACCCCTGTCAATTTGGATTCAGACCGAAAAAAAAGTATGTACTAATGATGCAATTATACATATGCTTGAGCTAATATATTCAGCACAAAAAAAAAAGAATTTTACATGGGACTTTTCATAGACTTACGAAAAGCTTTTGATACAATTGACCATGACCTATTGTACCAAAAACTTGAACATTATGGGGTCAGAGGACACACTCTTGATTGCCTAAAATCTTATCTTAGCATTAGAACCCAGTATGTATACACAAATAGAGCTAACTCCACTACACAACTAGTTCTTGTTGGAGTCCCACAGGGAAGTGTTCTTGGCCCACTTCTCTTTCTCATTTACATCAATGACCTTCCAAACCCATTTTATTTGCAGATGACACTACTTATGTCTTCTCTCACCCAAACTAACCATACTAACAGACACTGTAAATACCAAGCTACTAAAAGTATCTACTTGGATGACCACCAACAAACTTACTCTCAATATAGACAAAACTTATTTTACAAATGTATAGCTAAACATACTTATAAATGGTTCACCCATTTCTAGACACACACACGGCAAATTTCTAGGTCTCCACCTAGACTTCAATCGCAAATTCCAAACTCACATACAGCAAATATCCAAGAAAGTCTCCAGAACAGTAGGCATCCTCTCAAAGATACAGTACTATGTACCCCGATCAACTCTAATTGCACTATACCACTCTCTCATCTACCCTTACTTCACCTATGGTAGTTGTGCATGGGGCTCAACCACAGCAAATAAACCTTAAACCTTTAATAACCCAACAAAAAACTGCTGTGCGATTGATTACAAACTCCTGTATTAGACAGCATACTCCTCTTCTTTTCAAGAGTCTTAACTTACTCAATATGCAAAACATTCACACTTATTATTGTGCCTACTACTTGCACAGAACACCACACTCAAATATAAACCCTCCTCTCAAACTCCTACTTGCTAACTACAACAGAACACACGACCATAATACAAAACACAAATCACTCTTCGATATCCCTTGTGTCCATCTCTCCCTGTGCATAAATGCTATGCACATAAAGGGCCCGAAGATCTGGAATTCATTACCAGAACACAAAAAAAGACCCCTGCCTGCAAATCAATTTAAGGCCCTACTTAGAAATCTCCTCGTCACCCAAAATTAACCTGACAAGCTGTACTTAATACCTACCATTTACTCAAAAGCAACACAAAAAAGTACCAATGATGTCTCAATTTCAATACTGAATATTGTGCAGAGGATTGCTTAACCATGTACTCATTACTTCAAAATTGTAATGTTCAAATTTATTGTTTTAAATACTCAGTTGTACTTCATATCGTAAATTGTTTAAATTGTTCTATTGTAATACTGTAATTTTCATAAAATAATTCGAAACTGTAATTCTTCTTCTTTCAACACGTCGGCCGTTTCCCACCGAGGCAGGGTGGCCCAAAAGGAAAAACGAAAGTTTCTCCTTTTACATTTAGTAATATATACAGGAGAAGGGGTTACTAGCCCCTTGCTCCCAGCATTTTAGTCGCTCTTACGACACGCATGGCTTACGGAGGAAGAATTCTGTTCCACTTCCCCATAGAGATGAGAGGAAATAAGAACAAGAACTAGTAAGAAAAACTGTAATTATTCACTAATAAACTTCTCTACTAGACCTGTTAAAGCCATATAGCATTACCTATTAATACTCATTTCTCTTGTACTTACTGTAACTCACCTAATGACCATTTAATATGTTATAGCCTAATTAGTCTTAAGTTAATTTTAAGTTTGCCCAAAATACTCTGCATACAAGGGGCTTTTGGCATGTACACTCAACTATTATATGTGTTTGTACAACTATGCATCATGCCAAAATAAAATTATTATTATGATTATTATTATGTTTATTATGATTATTATTATGATGATGATGATGTAAAGAAAAATTGGATATATTGGAGAGAGGGAGTATGGAAGAAGTGAATCTTTCTTTTCTTTCAACATGTCGGCCGTTTCCCACCGAGGCAGGGTGGTCCAAAAGGAAAAACGAAAGTTTCTCCTTTTACATTTAGTAATATATACAGGAGTAGATTTGTCAGTTGATGGGTTTATGAAGGACAAGGTTAACCATAGAATTGATGTAGGAAAAAAGGTGAGTGGTGCATTGAGTTGTCTGTGGAGACAAAAAAAAAAAAAAGTCATCTATGGTGACAAAGAAAGGAATGTATGAGAGTATAGTGGTACAAACACACTTGTATGGATGTGAAACGTGGGTTGTGAATACTGCAGTGAGGAGGCTGGAGTCAGTGGAGATGTCGTGTCTAAGGGCAATGCGTGGTGTAAATATTATGCAGAGAAGATGTACAGTGAGCCCCCGGTTTTCGTGATTAATCCGTTCCAGAGGGCTTAATGAACACCGAATATAACGAACTCCGAATCTATTTTCCCCATAAGAAATAATGGAAATAAAATTAATCCGTTCCAGACACCCAAAAGTATTAAAATAAAATATTTTTTTACAACATACAGACATTAAATTACACACAAAACAACGAGAAATAAAGAAATAATGGTACAATAACATGTCACTTACATTTATTGAAGAGTTGTTGATGTGTGGAAGACTGGAGGAGGGGAGAGGATGGAGTAGTATGCTAGTGTTTGGAAGGGGAATCCCCTTCCATTAACACTGCAGGTACCAAGTTCTTTTCTGGGGTTACTGGCCTTTTTCTTTTAGTGCCACTAGGACCAGGTTGAGAGTCACTGGAACTTTCTCTCACAAAATATCTGTCCAGGGAGCTCTGTGTCTGGCATTTCTTTAAAACATCCCTGAAATGGGACACCACATTGTCATTGTACATGTGGCCAACACGGCCTGCAACAGCTTGGTTAGGGTGATAATCATCCATAAAGCCTTGCACATCAGCCCATTTGGCACAGATCTCCCTAATCCTTGAAGAAGGCACCTTCCTCCATCTCTGTTCCTCCTCCTCCTCTGAACCATTTTCCTGAACTGTGGTCTGTTGTTGCTATTGCTGTTGAAGGTCTTGCAGATCTTCAGTGGTTCTCTCTTCATTGTCCTCCACCACCAACTGTTCCACATCCTCGGTACAAACATCCAACCCCATGGACTTGCCCAGTTCCACAATTTCTTCCACAACAGGCTCAAGCTCGGTTCTGAGGCTCATCCCCAAAACCTTCAAAATCCCTCTCTAGGACAATCTGGCCACAATTTTCTCCAGGCAGAGGTCAAAGTCCTGGTAGTCACTCCCTCCCAAGCCTTACCTATAAGGTTTACACAATGCAGGATATGGAAATGATCTTTCCAAAAGTCTTTTAGGGTCATATTCATGTCTACGGTCACATCAAAGCATTTTTGAAACATTGCTTTGGTGTAGAGTTTTTTAAAGTTGCAAATGACCTACTGGTCCATGGGCTGGAGGAGAGGAGTGGTATTAGGGGGCAAGAACTTCACTTTGATGAACTTAAAGTCCTGCGCAATTTGCTCTGCCAAGTCTGGAGGATGACAAGGAGCATTGTCCATTATCAGAAGGCACTTAAGTGGCAAATTATTTTCCTCGAGATATTTCTTCACACTGGGGCCAAACACTTCATAAAACCAGTCAAAGAAAATTTCCCTAGTGACCCATGCCTTATTGTTAGACTTCCACATCACACGCAAATTAGACTTGGCGACATTGCATCTCTTAAATGCTCTGGGATTTTCAGAGTGATACGCCACTAAAGGCTTCACTTTACAATCACCACTGGCATTAGCACATCATCAGAGTTAGCCTGTCTTTCATAGGCTTGTGTCCTGGGAGTGCCTTTTCCTCCTGTGTAATGAAGGTCCTGTTTGGCATTTTCTTCCAAAACAGGCCTGTTTCGTCACAATTGAACACTTGTTGGGGTTGGAATTGTTCAGCCTCTATGTACCCCTTGAATTCATTCACATAATTTTCAGCCGCACTTTTGTCAGAACTGGCTGCCTCACCATGCCTCGCAACACTATGTATGCCACTACGCTTCTTAAATCTGTCAAACCAGCCTTTGCTGGCTTTAATTCATTCACTTCAGCACTCGTTGCAGGCATTTTCTTAACGAGATCATCATGCAACTGCCTTGCTTTTTCAGATATTATCGCTTGCGTAACATTATCTCCTGCTAATTGTTTCTCATTGATCCACACCAACAACAAAGTTTCCACTTCTTCCAGCACTTGAGATCTCTGTTTTGTGACCATACTTGCACCTTTCACAACAACAGTGTTCTTGATTTCCTTTCTCTTGGCCACAATGGAAGTGATGGTTGAATGGGCTTTGCCATAGAGCCTGGCCAGCTCAGCCAAATGAACTCCACTTTCATATTTTGCAATGATATCCTTCTTCAATTCTACCGTATTTCTGACATTCTTTACCACAGGCTTGGCACTAGGAGCTTTCCTGGGGCCCATGGTGGCATATTTAGCAGTTGCAAGCACTAAAAACAGTGGAATAATAACAATATATCTGGTATGAATGCGTGGGTGGCGGTCACTCGCTGGTAAACAATAGCACACTGACGCTGAATGGAATGCCTGGGCCCGCTCATACCACGCGTACGCGTCCGGGACGAACCATGAACTCCGAGCGGATTCGTGAACACCGAGCCAAAATTTTCGTGAAAAAACTTAACGAACACCGATTTTAACGAACTCCAACGCTAACGAACACCGGGGGTTGACTGTAGTGTGGAAATTAGGAGGCGGTGTGGAGTTACTAAAAGTATTATCCAGAGGGCTGAAGAGGGGTTCTTGAGGTGGTTTGGTCATTTAGAGAGGATGGAGCAAAATAGAATGACTTGAGGAGGGGTAGGGGTCATCCTAGGAAAGGATGGAGGGAGGGGGGTAAAAGAGGTTTTGCATGCAAGGGACCTGGACATGCAGCAGGCATGTGTGAGCATGTTTGGAGTGAATGGAGATGAATGATTTTTCAGATCTGACGAGCTGTTGAAGTGTGAGAAGGGTAATATTTTGTGAAGGGATTCAATGTAACTGTTTAGCTGGAATTGAGTCCTGGAGGTGGGAAGTTCAATGCCTGTACTTTAAAGGAGAGGTTTGGGATATTGGCTGTTTGGAGTGACATCTAAACTGTCATATCTGGCCACCTTTGCAAAGATGGTGATTGTGTGAATGATTGTGAAAGTTTCTTACTGTTTTGGGTCACTGTACCTCGGTGGGAGATGGCCGACGTGTTAAAAAAATTTTAGGAGATAATTTTTTAAAATCTCTACAGAATGACCATTTGTCAGAGATCTTTTGGCTTCGACTTTCAACGTAAAAAAGTATTGTATACACCTATTTTCACTTTTTTTTTTTAACACATCGGCCGTTTCCCACCAAGGCAGGGTGGCTCGAAAAAGAAAAACTTTCATCATCATTCACTCCATCACTGTCTTGCCAGAGGTATGCTTACACTACAGTTATAAAACTGCAACATTAACACCCCTCCTTCAGAGTGCCGGCACTGTACTTCCCATCTCCAGGAATGAAGTCCGGCCTGCCGGTTTCCCTGAATTCCCTTTATAAATGTTACCTTGTTTACACTCCATTAGCACATCAAGTCCATAAAACCATAGATAGGAGCAAATGGAGATACAGTGGACCCCCGAGTATCGGCCGTAATCCGTTCCAGGAGCTAGGCCTTAACTCGAACTGGCTGAAAGTCGAACCATTATTTCCCATAAGAAATAATGTATATACAATTAATCCGTTCCACACACCCAAAAATACTCACAAAAAATTTATTTTTTAAAGAATAACTTTAGTTTTACATATACAAAAAAACATAATAACAACACATATTAAATTTATAAATTTACATTTAAAATAACATTTACTTTTACTGAAGAGACGTACTGGCATCTGGAAGATAGGGAGGAGGAGTGAGGGAGGGCTTAGTGTTTGGAAGGGAAATCTCCCTCCATAAGGACTTCAGGTATCAAAGCCCTATCTGGGGTCACTTCCCTTCTTGGTCTTTTAAAGCCACTAGGACCAGCTTGAGAGTCACTGGACCCCTGTCTCACAAATTAACTGTCCACAGTCCTCTGTTTCTGGCACCTCTTTAACACGTTCCTGAAGTGCAATATGGCTGTGTCACTGAACTTGTTGCAGAGATGGCTTATTTCAGCTTGCTCAGGGTGGCATTTTTCAACAAATTCCTTCACCTTATTCTACATTAAATTCACTTACAAACTTTTCAGCAGCACGTTTGTCTGAACTGGTTTCCTCACCATGCCTTACAACACTGTATGTGCCACTATGTTTCTTAAATCTGTCGAACCAACCTTTGCTGTATTTTAAATCGCTCACATCAGCACGGGTTTCAGGCATTTTCTTGACAAGATCTGCGTGCAACTGCCTTGCCTTTTCACAAATTATCACCACAGGGGTGCCACTAGGAAGCTTCTTTGGACCCATGGTGATTTCTATTTCACAGTGACAATCAATAAACCGTCAAAGTGGGATGTTTGAATGTGCGTGGATGTTGTGCGAATGATAAGAAAGAGATGATTGTAGATGTTATGAATGAAAAGAAGCTGGATGTCCTGGCTTTAAGTGAGACAAAGATTAAGGGGGTAGGAGAGTTTCAGTGGGGAGAAATAAATGGGATTAGATCAGGGGTTTCAAATAGAGTTAGAGCTAAAGAAGGAGTGGCAATAATGTTGAATAATCAGTTATGGCAGGTAAAGAAGGAATATAAATGTATAAATTCAAGGATTATGTGGAGTAAAATAAAGGTTGGATGTGAAAAGTGGGTTATAGTAAGTGTTTATGCATCTGGAGAAGAGAGAAGTGTAGAGGAGAGAGAGAGTTTTTGGGAAATGTTAAGTGAGTGTGTGGTGAGTTTTGAACCAAGTGAGAGAGTAATTGTGGTTGGGGATCTTAATGCTAAAGTGGGTAAAAATGTTGTGGATGGAGTAGTAGGTAAATTTGGGGTGCCAGGTGTAAATGTAAATGGGGAACCATTAATTGAGCTATGTGTAGAAAGAGGTTTGGTAATAAGTAATACATATTTTATGAAAAAGAGGATAAATAAATATACAAGGTATGATATAGCACGTAAGGAAAGTAGTTTGTTGGATTATGTATTGGTGGATAAAAGGTTGATGAGTAGGCTTCAGGATGTACATGTTTATAGAGGGGCAACGGATATATCAGATCATTATTTGGTTGTAGCTACAGTTAGAGTAAAAGGTAGATGGGACAAAAGAAAATGGCAACAGCAAGTAAGAGAGGTAAAGTGTATAAACTAAGGGAGGAGGAAGTTAGGGTGAGATATAAGCAACTATTGGCAGAAAGTTGGGCTAGTGCAAGTAGGAGTAGTGGGGAGGTTGAAGAGAGTTGGGATAGTTTTAAAAATGCAGTATTAGAATGTGGGGCAGAAGTTTGTGGCTATAGGAGGGTGGGTGCAGGAGGAAAGAGGAGTGAGTGGTGGAATGAAGAAGTAAAGGGTGTGATAAAAGAAAAAGGTAGCTTATGAGAGGTTTTACAAAACAGAAGTGTTAATAGAAGAGCAGAGTATATGGAGAGTAAAAGAAAGGTGAAGAGAGTGGTGAGAGAGTGCAAAAGAAAAGCGGATGAAAGAATGGGAGAGGCTCTGTCAAGAAATTTTGCTGAAAACAAGAAAAATTTTGGAGTGAGATAAACAAGGTAAGAAAGCCTAGGGAACGAATGGATTTGTCAGTTAAAAACAGAGTAGGGGAAGTTAGTAGATGGGGAGCTGGAGGTATTGGGTAGATGGCGGGAATATTTTGAGGAACTTTTAAATGTCGATGAAAAAGGAGGCGGTAATTTCATGTACTGGCCAGGGAGGTACAACATCATTTAGGAGTGAAGAAGAGCAGGATGTGAGTGTGGGGGAGGTGCGTGAGGCATTACGTAGAATGAAAGGGGTAAAGCAGCTGGAATTGACGGAATCATGACAGAAATGTTAAAAGCAGGGAGGATATAGTGCTGGAGTGGTTGGTATTTTTGTTTAATAAATGTATGAAAGAGGGAAAGGTACCTAGGGATTGGCAGAGAGCATGTATAGTTCCTTTATATAAAGGAAGGGGGATAAAAGAGAGTGTAAAAATTATAGGGGAATAAGTTTACTGAGTATACCAGGTAAAGTGTATGGCAGGGTTATTATTGAAAGAATTAGAGGTAAGACAGAGAGTAGGATTGCAGATGAGCAAGGAGGCTTTAGAGTGGGTAGGGGATGTGTAGATCAAGTGTTTACAGTGAAGCATATATGTGAACAGTATTTAAATAAAGGTAGAGAAGTTTTTATTGCATTTATGGATTTAGAAAAGGCATATGATAGAGTGGATAGGGGAGCAATGTGGCAAATGTTGCAAGTGTATGGAATAGGTAGTAAGTTACTGAAGGCTGTAAAGAGTTTTTATGAGGATAGTGAGGCTCAGGTTAGGGTGTGTAGGAGAGAGGAGATTACTTCCCGGTAAAAGTAGGTCTTAGACAGGGATGTGTAATGTCACCATGGTTGTTTAATATATTTATAGATGGGGTTGTAAAAGTAAATGCTAGGGTGTTGGGAGAGGGGTGGGATTAAATTATGGAGAATTAAATGCAAAATGGGAGTTGACACAGTTACTTTTTGCTGATGATACTGTGCTTATGGGAGATTCTAAAGAAAAGTTGCAAAGGTTAGTGGACGAGTTTGGGAGAGTGTGTAAAGGTAGAAAGTTAAAAGTGAAAATAGATAAGAGTAAGGTGATGAGGGTATCAAACGATTTAAATAAAGAAAAATTGGATATCACATTGGGAGTTGACGTGTCAGCGGATGGGTTTATGAAGGATGAGGTTAACCATAGAATTGATGAAGGAAAAAAGATGAGTGGTGCATTGAGGTATCTGTGGAGACAAAAAACGTTATCCATGGAGGCAAAGAAGGGAATGTACGAAATATAGTGGTACCAACACACTTATATGGGTGTGAAGCATGTGTTGCAAATGCTGCAGCGAGGAGGAGGCTGGATGCAGTGGAGATGTCCTGTCTAAGGGCAATGTGTGGTGTAAATATTATGCAGAATATTCGGAATGTGGAAATTAGGAGAAGGTGTGGAGTTACTAAAAGTATTTGTCAGAGGGCTGAAGAGGGGTTGTTGAGGTGGTTTGGTCATTTAGAGAGATTGGATCAAAGTAGAATGACTTGGAGAGCGTATAATATTGTAGGGAAGGAAGGCGGGGTAGGGTCGTCCTAGAAAGGTTGGAGGGAAGGGTAAAGGAGGTTTTGTGGGGAGGGCTTGGACTTCCAGCAAGCATGTGTGAGCGTGTTAGATAGGAGTGAATGGAGACGAATGGTTTTTGGGACATGACGATCTGTTGGAGTGTGAGCAGGGTAACATTTTGTGAAGGGATTCAGGGAAACCAGTTAATTGATTTAGTTGGACTTGAGTCCTGGAAATGGGAAGTACAATGCCTGCACTTTAAAGGAGGGTCTGAGATAGTGACAGCTGGGAGGTACTTTTCTCAGCTCTGTATCTGAGTCCTCTGCAAAGACAGTGATTATGTATGAGTGTGGTGAAAGTGTTGAATGATGATGAAAGTATTTTCTTTTTGGGGATTTTCTTTCTTTTTGGGTCACCCTGCCTCGGTGGGAGATTGCCGACTTGTTGAAAAAAAAAAAAAATCAATAAACACAATAAAATTATTGTGAAATGTTTGAATGAGTGCGCTGGGTAATGTTCACTCAAGGATAAACAAAGCTAGACTGCCTCACGACGCCTGCATGGGGAGGCGCGCAAGCACAGGCAGGCAGACAGGTCTGGTACGCGTGCCGATAGTCGGGGAAACGGCCGATTGTTGGGGAAAATTGGGCCGAAAAAGTGATCGAAAGTCGAGTCGGCCGATACTCAGATCAGTCGATAGTCGGGGGTCCACTGTAAATGATTTTTAGGACTTGACGTGCTGTTGGAGTGTGAGCAAGGTAACATTTATGAAGGGATTCAGGGAAACCAGCAGGCCGGACTTGATTCCTGAAGATGGGAAGTACAGTGCCGGCACTCTGAAGTTGGGGTGTTAAAGTTGCAGTTTTATAACTGTAGTGTAAGTATGCCTCCGGCAAGACAGTGATGGAGTGAATGATGATGAAAGTTTTTCTTTTTCGGGCCACCCTGCCTAGGTGGGAAACAGGCTGTGTTAAAAAAAAAAAAAGTGGAAATGAGTGTACAATACTTAAAAATTATTTCTACTATTTATTCAGAAATAATAAATTAGTTTTCATTAAATATAATTTTATTACATTTGTAAGAAGTTAGCAGTATGTTTGTTTATTTAAAGTGTGATTATTGTACTATTCATAAAGGTTTGATTACATTTTTTCTATAATTTATAATACAGTACTATATCCTAATTTACATAAAAAGTCAAGTGTGCATGTACTGTGCTAGGATAGGGCAATCTACACTACAAAAACTCATTATGAAATTGGCCCTAGATTCTTCCCTTTGGATGTACTTGAGTAACCAAAATCATAAAAATTTCCAGGTAATTTCCTAACAACTGACATTGGGTATGCCATGCCCAAAATTGCTTTTTCTGAAAGTGTTAGTCATTTGGACATTGTGATGCCTGGTCTAAGCCCTTTTGGGTTTTGCGTTTTCTTTCTTCTTTCAACACGTTGGCCGTTTCCCACTGAGGCAGGGTGGCCCAAAAGGAAAAACGGAAGTTTCTCCCTTTACATTTAGTAATATATACAGGAGAAGGGGTTACTAGCCCCTTGTTCCCGGCATTTTAGTCGCCTCTTGCGACATGCATGGCTTACGGAGGAAGAATTCTGTTCCACTTCCCCATGGAGATAACTTGATTATAATATTATTATTATTGGAGACATGGAGATATCATTTGAAGATGCTTCTGTAAGTGAATGTTGAAAAGGAGGAAGTGATTTCATGCAAGGGTCAGATCTGTTAACCTTTTTAGAGTTGGTCCCATTGTATCACGGCTTTGAGGTCACTGTTGGTCCCATAGTACACCACCATGAGCTCAGCTCAATCAGATAAGCTGTAAGTGATAAATTTGAGCCTAGATATGAGAGAATGGGTCTATGCAATAAGTGTGCACCATATAAAAAAAATCCTGCACCATGCAGTGCATAATGATAAAAAAAACTGACCATGTTTTTAGTGTAAAACAACGACTTTTGCAGTGTATTTTCATATGGTTTTTATGCTTGTATTCTTGCTTTCTTGGTCTCATTTGATAGAATGGAAGATATAGTACAAAAATAGAGATGATTTTGATTGGTTTCAGGACTGAAAGTAGCTTGAAATTGAGCTCAAAGTAGTGAAATGTTTAATTTTTGCCGATGCTCAAGAGCACACAAATGATGTCACTCGTCCAGTACGTGTCCAACTGGCTGGTCTGATATGTGTTCATGAATGAGTTGACATTATTTATACAATTATTACAATAATGCAGTAGTCTGCATAACAGTAAATCTATTTTTTGTGTGAATAAAAATTTAAAATAGAAAGCAAGCGTAATATAAGAGGGACCTGGAGACGTGACTAATGAACAGAGAAAATTTTATTTTAGTGCCAGAAATGTGTTCATTGTTTATTCTGGATCCTATTTTGAAATTGACATTTCTTGAAATTTGTATGAAATTGGCCAAATTTCCAATTTCTGATCACTGTTGGGTATTGAAATGGGTAAATTAGTGGTTTCTAGTACTCATTTGATAGAATAGAAGGAGTACTAGCGAAACAGCTATGAGTTTGGTCGACTGAGACAGTGGAATTGGCCAAAAATAGAGCGTAAATTGGGTTAAATCGCCGATGTGTAAATATCGCTGAGACCGCTAACTTTGAAAGAGCATAATTCCATAAATTTCCCATCAAATTTCGTACTTTTGATTTCTTTACTTTCGGAAAAAGATTCTCCATCATTTCATAAGATAATTTTTTTTTAATTCTTTAACCCTGGGAGCAAGTTTGAGAACAGGGGTCTCGACCCTGAAAGGGTTAAGAGAGATATGTCAGTGGTAGGTGTGTGTGGGGACATGGTTGAGGTAATGGGCAGGTTGAAATAGTATGCAGCATCAGGATGGATGGAGCTGAAAGCATATAGGATATAATTTTTGAATGGTTAGTGCACTTACTGAATTTATATATGAAAGGGCAGGTACCTAATGATTTTCAAAGAGCATGCATAATTCCTTTGTATTAGGAAAATTAGTATTTATACTTTTCAGATGTTTTAATTTATATCAATAGTATATGAGAATTGCCTGCTGTGTCTATAGTTTATTTATTAAGTAAAGTATGTTACTGTATTTTGGCTTTAGTTTACTCAATAATATAAATGTTTGTATTGTAGTTATGTATCTGCTAGTGATGTTTAGTTTTTAATAAGAACAAGATGATTCTTGTACTAGTGGTGATTTGCTCTAGAGTATGAGTACTGCTTATTAGATATGTCCTCCCAGTTTAACACAAATAAGGAATCATCATCTTAAAATCCTACCTCCTATCTGAGACCTCTTCACACTGTTCATATATTTACTGTGCCATTCTCTGCTGCTTTTATTCTTTATTCATTCAGACGAGCCTGGCCCATGGCCGGGCTCAGAGAGTAGAGAAACTCTCAAAACTCTTCAAAGGTATATAAGTGATAATAGTACCATTAGCACTAATACTGCTGCTGCCACTGCTATGACCTGGGCTGCAACATTCACTTTATACCAGTACCATTTCTGCAACCTTTAGTGTCACAACTGTCATTCACACTATCCACTCCAGTGCTGCAGCATTGTATCACAATCCTCATTCACACCACCATCCACTCCAGTGCTGCAGCATTCATTCCCACACCTATCATTCATACTATTCAATCTAGTGCTGCAATATTCAGTGTCAGTTTTCATTCACATCTCCATCCACTACAGTACAGCAACCTTCAGTGCCACAACCATCATTCCAGTATTGCAACCTTCAGTGTCACAACCATAATTCCAGTATTGCAACCTTCAGTGCCACAACCATCATTCCAGTATTGCAACCTTCAGTGTCACAACCATCATTCCAGTATTGCAACCTTCAGTGCGACAACCTTCATTCCAGTATTGCAACCTTCAGTGTCACAACCATCATTCCAGTATTGCAACCTTCAGTGACACAACCATCATCATTCCAGTATTGCAACCTTCAGTGCCACAACCACCATTCCAATATTGCAACCTTCAGTGCCACAACCATCATCATTCCAGTATTGTAACCTTCAGTGCCACAATCATCATCATTCCAGTATTGCAACCTTCAGTGCCACAACCATCATTCCAATATTGCAACCTTCAGTGCCACAACCATCATCATTCCAGTATTGTAACCTTCAGTGCCACAATCATCATCATTCCAGTATTGCAACCTTCAGTGCCACAACCACCTCAACAACTCCTTTTTAGTAACCCCACCTCTTCCTAATCTCCAAGCTACAAATTCTCTGCATAATATTCATGCCACACATTGCCCTCAGACACAGCATCTCTGTCTCCAGCCTGCTCTTTACTGCAACATTCACTACCCATGCTTCACACCCATATAAGAACATTGGTACCACTATACTCTCATACATTTACCTTTTTCCTTCCATGGATAATGTTCTTTGTCTCCATATATGCCTCAATGCACGACTCGCTTTTTTTCCCCCTCGTTAATTCTATGGTTTCACTTCGTGTTTCATAGACCCATCAACTGACAAGTCCACTCCCAAATATCTGAATACATTCACCTCCTCCATACTCTCTCCCTCCAATCTGATATCCAATCTTTCATTACCTAAATATTTTGTTACCCTCATCACCTTGCTCTTTCAAAATGTTCACTTTTAATTTTCTTTTTACATACCCTCCCACATTCATCCACCAATCTTAGCAATTTCTCTTCAAAATCTCCTAAAAGCAGTGTGTCATCAGCAGAAAAACTGACAAATATATTAAATGACCATGGTGACATCACGCATCCCTGTCTAAGACCTACTTTTACTGGAAAATAACTTCCCTCCTACATATCCTAACCTGAGCTTCACTATCCTTATAAAAGCTCTTAAGTGCTTTTAGTAACTTACCACCTATTCCATACACTGGCAATGTCTGCCAAATTGCTCCCCTGTCCACCTTATCATATGCCTATTCCAAATCCATTAATGCCATGAAAACTTCTTAACCCTTATCTAAATACTGTTCACTTGTATGCTGCAATGTAAACAATTGGTCTGCACATTAACTATCCTTCCTAAAGCCTCCTTGTTCATCTGCAATCCTGCTCTCCATCTTACCCTTAATTCTTTCATTAATAACTCTACCATTCAACTTACCAGGTATGCTCAACAGGCTTAGTTCCTCTATAATTCTTACACTCTTTTTGTCCCCTTTGCCTTTATACAAAGGAACTATGCATGCTCTCTGCTAATTCCTAGGTATGTTCCTCTCTTTCATACATTTATTAAGTAAAATCACCAACCACTCCAAAACTATATCCCCACCTGTTTTTTAACATTTTTGTCTTGATGCTATCAGTCCCAGCTGCTTTTTTCCCTTTCATTTTACATACAGCCTTACATACTTCTCCACACAGCCAAATTATTATTGTTACTGATTATTATGTTGTTATTGTTGCTGTTGTTGTTATTTTTTTTAAATTACTGGTCATCTCCCACTAAGGCAGGGTGACCCTCCCCCCCCAAAAAAAAAAATTTAAAAAAAAATAGTTTTTCTTTGTACTTTTAATAATTTATACATGAGAAGGGGTTACTTATGGATATTATTATTATTATTATTATTATTGTCGTTAGAGTACAGGTGCCCCTCACTTTGTGATAGATGTGTTCCTGGCCGATGACACACAAAATGAAATCACAGATAGCAAACCCATTATAACATGTAAAATATAGGAATTGTTCTGAGACTACATATATATATATATATATATATATATATATATATATATATATATATATATATACACCCACCCACACACACCCACACCCACCCACACACCCACACCCACCCACACCCACCCACACCCACCACCCACCACACCCACACCCACCCACACCCACACCCACACACCCACCCACACCACCCACACCCACACCCACACACCACACACACCCACACCCACACACACCCACACCCACACACACCCACACCCACACACACACACACACACACACACACACACACACACACATGATAACGACATATAAAATACTGAGAGAATTGACAAGGTTGACAGAGACAGAATGTTCCAGAGATGGGACACAGCAACAAGGGGACACAGTTGGAAGTTGAAGACTCAGATGAATCAGAGGATGTTAGGAAATATTTCTTCAGTCACAGAGTAGTCGGGAAGTGGAATAGCTTGGGAAGCGATGTATTGGAGGCAGGTTCCATACACAGCTTTAAGAAGAGGTATGATGAAGCTCATGGTGCAGGGAGAGTGACCCAGTAGCGGCCAGTGAAGAGGCGGGGCCAGGAGCTATGTCTCGACCCCTGCATCCACAACTAGGTGAGTACAACTAGGTGAGTACAACTAGGTGAGTACACACACACACACACACACACAGTGTGAAAGATATAGTGGAGGCAGGAACCATACATAGTTTTAAGACAAGGTATGATAAAGCTCATGGAGCAGGGAGAGCAGAGACCCAGTAGCGGACAGCGAAGAGGCGGGGCCAGGAGCTGAGTCTCGACCCCTGCAACCACAATTAGGTGAGTACAATTAGGCGAGTACACACACACACACACACACACACACACACACACACACACACACACACACACACACACACACACACACACACACACATACATACATATACATACATTAATATCCTGGTTTTGGTCCTTAATCCGTTCCAGAAGGTTGGCCGAAATCCGAAATGGACAAAAACTGTAGTAATATTTCCCATAAGAAATAATGTAAATCCAATTAATCTGTTCCAGACACCCAAAATATTAATAAAAAATACATTTTATGGAGAATAACAATAGTTTTACATACAGAAAACAATGAGAAATAAATATAAATGATTAATTTTAATGATAAATGAACATTACATACCTTTATTAAAGAATCTTGTTAGTGTATGGAAGGAGGGGAGAGGAAGTTGCTGATTTACTTCCTCACTACCTCCCTCACATTCTCCTGCTTCCCTATTATTTATGTTGTGTTAGTATGGGAGGATGAGAGGGCTCATGTGTCCTGGATATGTTTTAGTGGGCAAGGTGTGGGACATCACACAGCACCATCCATCAGTCTCAACACTACTTTCAACACACTACATGTTTATTGGATTTACCACATCAAAATAAATAAGTTTAGAGTGTTATTTAATGAGATACTGATAAAAAAATAGTGATTCTGGGTGATTGCATGTGAGTGAAAACGCACACCCATGGCAATCACACAAGAGCAAATATTTGCCACATATAGTGAATTCCTGGTAGAAATAGTGAAATCGCACATAAAGCGAGGGAATAATTATGTATTTTTTACACATTAAATGCAAAACTGCATTAGAAAGAGTCTTCATAATGAATGAATGGTATATAGATAAATGTATGGCTGCAATAGAGTTGCATCTTGTCCTTTGCATCTACTGTGAGCGAAGAAACATGGAAAGATTCAGAAAAACTGGTTAGCTGGACTAAAGTTCAGGAGGTGAAAAATGCAGTACAAATACTTTGAAGAATGAATGGGATGATGTGGTTAGGGAAATCATTTTAATGAATTGTGATGTTCAGGCATTTTGGATTGGCAGCTTGGGAATGAGTGATGGTGAATATGTAAATAAAAAATATATGCATGATAGTAATGGACATTATTGAGAACCATATTATGGTAACTAATAATTTCACAACAGAAATTATTAAATGTTAAAAACTAACAGGAAAATTGTTGTTAGTGTATTTTGTAACATCACCTTTTCAAATTTATTTTGTGCAAGAGTATTGTTGGGATTGGAAAGTTAGGGAATTATTTTTAGGTTGCCCTAATGTGATTAGACTTTATTTGGTGGTGGTGGTTATTATTTTATTATTATTATTATTATTATTATTATTATTTTATATTATTACCAGTATGTATTATATTTTGTAGATTTCTTTTTCCATTTGTTTTTTGTTTAAATTATGTATAAAACATAGGCATCCAACCTTATATCTGCAGGTGATAACTTAGGATGCTTTGGAGGTAGCAGAAAGAAAAAAGATGCAGTGGGTGGGGCAGTTAAGGAAACCAGTACTGGACAGCGGACGACGGGACCTCGCACGGAACCTTTACGGGGCATGGAACTTCTCTGGCAACCTGAGGTAGTAAGTACCCAACCCTGTCCCATCCTAACAGTAACCTACACCATCTAAGACACACAGCATAGCTTTTTACCTTCTGAAGGCTTGTTTCAAGGTGGGATTTAAAGTTATGCAGCACTTTTGCACATAAATTATTTAAATAAGGGATAAACTTTTTCATAGATGTGAGAGTCAACCTACTATGGAGACTGCACCTTTAGATTATAGAGGAATGTTTTGTAGGGAGAGTATACATTATTTTGTAATTTTTCTAAATATTTTAAATTTGTTTTTTCACACTTAACCCTTTTAGGGTCAGTCCTATCGTACATCGACTTTGAAGTCAATGTCGGTCCTGTAGTTCTACCCCATGAGCTCAGCTCACTCAGATAAGCTGTGAGTGGTAAATTTGGGCCTAGGGATGAGAGAATGGGTCTATGTTGTAAGTGTGCGCCTTGTAAAAGAAAAATCCTGCAGCAAGCTGTGCATAATGGGGAAACAAAAACTGTGACCGTATTTTTGGTTTAAAACGGTGACTTTGTGGTGTACTTTCATATGGTTTTTATGGTTATATTCTCGGTTTCTTGGTCTCATTTGATAGAATGGAAGATATATTACAGAAATAGTGATTTTGATTGGTTTCAGGCAGTGGCGTGCAGAGGGAGGGGCCGAAGGGGCGGTGCCCTGGATATCCAAATGGGGAGGGGGGGGCATCCAATCAGAAGATGAACAAGAAAGAGAAATTAAAAAAGGAATGTTCAGACTTTGCAAATTATTATGGTAATGATGTGGCAGCCATTCAGTTATATGACAAAATTATTGATTTTGTGATGCTCCTTCGAGCTGGAGGGAATAGAGTTTCCCCTGATCCTAAAGATGCTCTGGAGTCTTTACTGCAGTATGGGAGGGATGTCTTTCCGACGCTGTGTGTTTCATACAGATTACTGCTTACAATCGCATTTTCAGTTGCAAGTTGTGGAAGCTCATTTTCAAAACTTAAATTAATAAAAACATATCTGAGGTCTTCAATGTCCCAGGAGCGACTGACCAACCTGGCTTTAATAAGCATTGAAAAAGAATTTCTCACAGCTGATGTAAAAAGTGACGTAGTTCAAGAGTTTTCTGACACCAGGAATCATTTGGGGAAAAGAACTTAATAAATTTGATTGATTTATATTTAAATCGAATAAAGTGTTTATTTCATGTTTCATCTGTGTTTACATATTCAAAAAATCTGCCTTTCTCATAATATTTCTCAGTACTAGGCCTTATACTTGAGTCTTTGGGGTATACAATCAAGGAGTTGGCCCTGGACATCACCAGACCTCTGCACGCCACTGGTTTCAGGACTAAAAGTAACTTGAAATTGAGCTCAAAGTAGCGGAAATGTTTAATTTTTGCCAATAATCCAGAGTACGCAAATGACATCACTCGTCCAATACACATCCAACTGGCCAATCTAATACAGTGGACCCCCGGTGTTCGTCCTGCTCGAAACTCGCCCTTTTTTGTAAGTGTATTTTTTTAAATGCTTTTATTAGTGTATATTTGGGGTCTAAAAGGACTAGTCTACTTTACATTATTCCTTATGGGAAAAAATTCGTTTGGTAATGGCACTTGAATAGCATTCTGGAACAAAAAAATAACGAAAACCGGGGGTACACTGTACACATTTAGAAATGCACTGACATTAGTTATACAGTTATTACAATACTGCAGAAGTCTGCATAACAGTAAATCTATTATTTTGTGTGAATAAAAATTCAAAGTGGAAAGCAGGCGTAATATAAGAGGCTTGGGGACATAACTAATGAACAGAGGAAATGTTTTTTAGTGCCAGGAATGTCTACATTTGTGGAGAAAATCCCAGTAAAAGGGGAAGTATCTCAGCCCCCTCAAACCCTCTCACAAAAGGCTAGTGGACTCTTCCTTCCTCCCACAGCAGTTTTATGAGAAAGACATGTGTACCAGGCATCTCCATGCACAGCTCTCTCTTACCTTGCTAGAATTTCTGGTCAACTACACAATGAGGGTTAAACGAGATTACTGTAATTACTCTTTTCTCCATAATGTCAGAGACATTATGACTTCTAGCCTACAGCTAAATAGCAAGAAACCTTCCTTCTTGTGTTAAATACTGTTGCACAGACTAGCAACGAATGTATATAAAATTGAACTTGGCAATTCCTTTGTGTGGAAGATGTACAAAGGCAGACGAGGGTGAGAGGTCTCAGATTGCTTCAAGAAACAGACAAGACTTGTGTTACGAGGGCATTGCCGCCTTATCATTAACCCTTAAACGGTCCACACGTATATTTACGTTGCTCGCCCAGTGCCCCGAATCTTTTAAAAAAATTATTTTTTTATAGAAATAAAGAGTACATTTTTTTAAGTGTTATAGGATAAAAAAAAAAGAATTTGGGTCAGTAGTTACCGAGATAAGAGGCGGAGAAGTTGGCACTGGATGCTAACCTGGCAGCAACAGGAGTCCTGCCGCTTGCAGAATCATTGCCGATATACCTTTTTTTCACTTTTTTATAATTTTATATAATTTTTATGTTCTCATAATCACAATTTATAGTAGTTCTTGTGATTTCATGCAATCTGTGTTCTGACATATATTAGGTACTGAATTGTACTCACATATAATAATAAATGTAAAATAATATTGATAGTGAATAATAATGATGATAATAATAATAATAATAATAGTGAATAATAATAATAATAGTGAATAATAATAATAATAATAATAATAATAATAATAAAAGTTCCCTTGAAGCATCGCTGCCTTATCTCATCTGATCTCCACTAATGATGACTGGTGACATTTCACGAAGAGTGAGCTATAGTCTTGTCTCTTCTTATCAGTCCAGTAATTACAGTGATGACATTTGACAGTTTACACTGCTTCCTTTTATTTATTACGCAAACCTGTCTGTCTGTCTGTATCTGTCTGTGTGTCTGTCTTTCTGTCTGCCTGTGTGTCGTCTCCTTTCTCTCTGCTTGTCTCAGAGAGTAGCTCATGAACCAACTGGTATTACGCAGATCACAAGCACAGTATAACACTTTGTCTTGATTTTTTTAGTTATCCTAGGTAATTTACACTACGTATAATTGTATTTACGTATGTGTTCCTGTGATATAGAGACAGATAGAGACAGAGACAGATAGAGACAGAGACAGAAAGATACAGACAGACAGAGATAGACAGCCAATCAGGTACCCAGCTGACCAGCCAGCTGCTTGCCAGCCAGGTGGCCAGGCAGGCAGGCAGCCAGCTGGCCTGCCAGCCTGCCGACATCACTTTCCACTTCAAAGGGGAGTATTAATATGACATGACATCAGTGAATCCTTGGTGTTTGCCGCAGTGTTTGCTCTAGCTGGCGCTCAGTTTACCTGGTGCTCCCACAAGGTACTAAGTGGTCCCAGATTTTTTTAATATGGCACACACTGAGTGTTAAGACCCATTCTATACTCACCAGGTATCTCAGGCCAATCGTGCCAAATTTGGAGGCAGGAAAAATAAAACGTAAAAATACGTTTGGGGCAGTAGCAGTACTAACATATATATACGTTTGGACCGTTTAAGGGTTAAAAGACAAAGGGACAGCAGTGACCAGTGCATTTTTGACTCTTGTTCATTCTGATAATCTCAGGAAACTAGAAAAGTTAGACAAGTTCCCTTATACACGTCAGGAAATTCGCAATAGAACGAATCACGTAGTGTTCATAGAGTCTGTGTGACTTGCTTGATTGAACATTGGGAGTACTGAAATATACAGTGTTATTTAGTGTTCTCCCTGCAGTAGATAATTCCATGAAATTATGAACAAATAATGGTATTGAATGACATAGTGTGCAACCGGTATTGCAAGTGATTGCAACGAACATTCCCAACGTTTGTGGTGAACGTTAGTGCAGCATTCCCTGAGACGCTTTGTCAGTCTTCAGTCAAGACACCGATATCGGCCTCATGTCAACACCAACGATACAGGACTCCAGCTATGAGTCAGGCAGGTTTTATTCCCCTTTCATTTGCCCCAAGACACTGCAGTGTTTAGGTTAATGTGAGTAGAATATTGTCCCCCTTAGAGATCGTTATTGGCAAACCATCTACAAAATCCCAGTGAGTACCACTTCGCATTTCAGATACAGTGGACCCTCGCTATTCGAACACTCCAAAACTCACCCTTTTATGTAAGTTTATTTTTTTAAGTGCTTTTATAAGTGTATTTTTGGGGGTCTGAAATGGACTCGTCTAATTTACATCATTCCTTATGGGAATAAATTTGTTTGGTAACAGCAGTTGAACAGCATTCTGGAATGAGGGTGAGTTTTGGAGTGTTCGAATAGCGAGGGTTCACTGTATTTGAGAAATGCTGGATATACGCATCTTCCCTCCATCGGAAAGATGGAGGGAATATTTTGAGGAGTTGTTAAATGTTGTTGATGACAGGGAAGCTGTGATTTCGTGTATAGGGCAAGGAGGAATAACATCTTGTAGGAGTGTGGAAGAGCCAGTTGTGAGTGTTGGGGAAGTTCGTGAGGCAGTGGGTAGAATGAAAGGGGGTAAGGCAGCTGGGATTGATGGGATAAAGATAGAAATGTTAAAAGCAGGTGGGGATATAGTTTTGGAGTGGTTGGTGCTATTATTTAATAAATGTATGGAAGAGGGTAAGGTACCTAGGGATTGGCAGAGAGCATGTATTGTTCCTTTGTATAAAGGCAAAGGAGACAAAAGAGAGTGCAAAAATTATAGGGGAATAAGTCTGTTGATTGTACCTGGTAAAGTGTATGGTAGAGTTATTATTGAAAGAATTAAGAGTAAGACAGAAAGCAGGATAGCAGATGAACAAGGGGGCCTTAGGAAAGGTACGGGGTGTGTAGACCAAGTGTTTACAGTGAAACATATAGGTAAACAGTATTTGGATAAGGGTAAAGAGGTTTTTGTGGCATTTATGGATTTGGAAAAGGCGTATGATAGGGTGGATAGGGGGGGCAATGTTGCAGGTGTATGGAATAGGAGGTAGGTTACTGAAAGCAGTGAAGAGTTTTATGAGGATAGTGAGGCTCAGGTTAGTGTGTGTAGGAGGGAGGGGGACTATTTCCCAGTAAAAGTGGGCCTTAGACAAGGATGTGTGATGTCACCGTGGTTGTTCAATATATTTATAGATGGGGTTGTAAGAGAAGTGAATGCGAGGGTCTTGGCAAGAGGTGTGGGGTTAAAAGATAAAGAATTAAATACAAAGTGGGAGTTGTCACAGTTGCTTTTTGCTGATGACACTGTGCTTTTGGGAGATTCTGAAGAGAAGTTGCAGAGGTTTTTGGATGAATTTGGTAGGGTGTGTAAAAGAAGAAAATTGAAAGTGAATATAGGAAAGATATCAGATTGGAGGGAGAGAGTATGGAGGAGGTGAATGTATTCAGATATTTGGGAGTGGACATGTTAGCAGATGGGTCTATGAAGGATGAGGTGAATCATAGAATTGATGAGGGGAAAAGGGTGAGTGGAGCACTTCGGAGTCTGTGGAGACAAAGAACCTTTTCCATGGAAGTAAAGAGGGTAATGTATGAGAGTATAGTTATACCAACACTCTTATATGGGTGTGAAGCATGGGTGATGAAGGTTGCAATGAGGAGAAGGCTGGAGGCAGTGGAGATGTCATGTCTGAGGTTAGTGTGTGGTGTGAATATAATGCAGAGAATTCGGAGTTTGCAAATTAGGAGGAGGTGCGGGATTACCAAAACTATTATCCAGAGAGCTGAGGAGGGGTTGTTGAGGTGGTTCGGACATGTAGAGAGAATGGAACGAGACAGAATGACTTCGAGAGTGTATAAATCTATAGTGGAGGGAAGCGGGGTAGGGGTCAGCCTAGGAAAGGTTGGAGGGGGGGTAAAGGAGGTTTTGTGTGCGAGGGCTTGGACTTCCTGCAAGCATGTGGAGTGTATTTGATAGGAGTGAATGGAGACAAATGGTTTTAATACTTGACGTGCTGTTGGAGTGTGAGCAAAGTAACATTTATGAAGGGATTCAGGGAAACCGGCAGGCCGGACTCGAGTCCTGGAGATGGAAAGTACAGTGTCTGCACTTTGAAGGAGGGGTGTTAATGTTGCAGTTTTATAACTGTAGTGTAAAGCACCCCTCTGGCAAGACAGTGATGGAGTGAATGATGATGAAAGTTTTTCTTTTTCAGGCCCCCCTGCCTTGATGGGAATCGGATTTTTTTTTTTTTTTTTTTCTCAACAAGTCAGCTGTCTCCCACCGAGGCAGGGTGACCCAAAAAGAAAGAAAATCCCCAAAAAGAAAATACTTTCATCATCATTCAACACTTTCACCACACTCATACATAATCAATGTCTTTGCAGAGGAGCTCAGATACGACAGCTGAGAATAGTCCCACCCAGCTGTCACTATCTCAGACCCCTCCTTTAAAGTGCAGGCATTGTACTTACCATTTCCTGGACTCAAGTCCAACTAAATCAATTAACTGGTTTCCTTGAATCCCTTCACAAAATGTTACCCTGCTCACACTCCAACAGATCGTCATGTCCCAAAAACCATTCGTCTCCATTCACTCCTCTCTAACACGCTCACACACATGCTTGCTGGAAGTCCAAGCCCCTCGCCCACAAAACCTCCTTTACCCCTTCCCTCCAACCTTTTCTAGGACGACCCCTACCTCGGCTTCCTTCCCCTACAGATTTATACGCTCTCCAAGTCATACTACTTTGATCCATTCTCTCTAAATGACCAAACCACCTCAACAACCCCTCTTCAGCCCTCTGACAAATACTTTTAGTAACTCCACACCTTCTCCTAATTTCCACATTCCGAATTTTCTGCATAATATATACACCACACATTGCCCTTAGACAGGACATCTCCACTGCCTCCAGCCTCCTCCTCGCTGCAGCATTTGCAACCCATGCTTCACACCCATATAAGAGTGTTGGTACCACTATACTTTCGTACATTCCCTTCTTTGCCTCCATGGATAACGTTTTTGTCTCCA
The DNA here is from genome assembly GCA_009830355.1 of Cherax destructor. Lineage (NCBI taxonomy): Eukaryota > Metazoa > Arthropoda > Malacostraca > Decapoda > Parastacidae > Cherax > Cherax destructor. The sequence goes on along the minus strand of WNWK01003454.1, from coordinate 111,740 downwards.
CAGATACCTCAATGCACTACTCACCTTTTTTCCTTCATCAATTCTATGGTTAACCTCATCCTTCATAAACCCATCCGCTGACACATCAACTCCCAAATATCTGAAAACATTTACTTCTTCCATAATCCCTCTCTCCAATGTGATATCCAATTTTTCTTTATTTAAATCGTTTGATACCCTCATCACCTTACTCTTATCTATGTTCACTTTTAACTTTCTACCTTTACACATTCTCCCAAACTCGTCCACTAACCTTTCCAATTTTTCTGTAGAGGTCTCCATAAGCACAGTATCAAGCAAGTACTTTCACTCTTTGCATTAATCTCCTAAAATGCACCCTCTTAGGCAAAAGAATTAAACAAGCCTGCTGACATTACAGATCCTGTGTCAGCTATTTTGACCGGGAAGTAATCTCCGTCTCTCTTAAACCTGAAGACTACATAAAATCTTAAGCTTGTACTAACTAATTCCATACACTGTGCAAATTTGCAATTGCTCTACCCACTCTACAGTATGCCTTTCTAACTCCATTGCAATGACCTCTATTTGTCAATACTTTCAATTATCCACTGTAAATTTCAGCACTACCACTCTAAACCTTTGCTCATCTGCAATCTATCCGTTTACACAGTGCTTGTGCCGTACTAACCCTGCCAAATTCTACGGCCTCAAACTTATCCTATAAACACCTCTGTTAGCCCTCCTTATATAAAGAATCATGCTCTCTGCCAATCCTAGTACTTCCCTTATACATTTATTAAACAAAATCAACCACTCAGCACTAATCCTGCTTTTAACATTTCTGTCATGATCCGTAGTTCAGCTGCTTTACCCTTTCATTCACGTAATGCTCACACCTCCCCACACTCATCCTGCTCTTCTTCATCTAAGATGTTGTACCTCTGCCAGTATGAAATTACCGTCTTTTTTCTCATTTATAAAGTTCTCAAAATATTCCCATCTACAATACCTCCAGTCATCTATACTCTACTCTGTTTTAACTGACAAATCCATTTGTTCCTAGGCTTTCTTACCTTGTTTATCTACTCCAAATTTTTCTTGTTTTCAGCAAAATTTCTGACAGAGCCTCTCCCATCCATGCCTTCTTTGCATCTCACCACTCTCTTCACTGTGCTTTTACTCTCATATACTCTGCTCTTCTATTAACACTCTGTTTTAAACCTCTCATAGTACCATTTTTCTTTATCCCATCGCATGTGTTATAAATAAAAGTGTACTTATCAAACAGTGCTCCACAGATCTTCTTAGTTAAGGACAAATTGTGGACCACTGTTAATAATAATTCCATGAAATAAACATATGACAATGTACTTATCTTTTAACAGCACAACCAGGGCCCTGGAAATGCCTTCAGTTTCTGTACAGTGTCACAGAGAGCTGTTGAATATGAGTTAGCATACAATTTGCCCAGAAGAGAGTACAGTGACTCTCTGTTCGACTCCTCACCCTTTTATGACAATTGTAGTGCTTTTATAATGTATTTTGGGTCTGAAATGGACTAAACTAATTTACATCATTCTTATGAATAAATTGTTTGATAACAGATGAACAGCATTCTGGAATAGTAGTTTTGGGTTTCAAATGGGTCCACTGTATATCTAGCATTTCTCAAATATCTGTAGATGGTTTGCCAATAATGGTCAAGGGGGCAATATTCTACTTGCATTAATCTAAAAACTGCAGTGTCTTAGGGCAAAAGAAAGGGGAAAAAAAGCTGCCTGACTCATAGCTAGAGTCCTGTGTCATTGGTGTTGACACGAGGCCAATATCGGTGTCTTGACTGAAGACTGACAGTGTCTTGGGGAATGTTGTACTAACAATCGCCACAAATGTCAGGAATTTTCATTGCAATCACTCACAGTACTGGTTGCACACTACGTCATTCAATGCCATCATTTGTTCATAGTTTCATGGAATTATCCACTGTATATTTCAGCACTGCCAATGTTTAATCAAGAAAGTCACATGAAGATGCTATAAACACTACGTGATTCATTCTACCATGAATTTCCTGACTCATATAAGGGAACTACTCTAACTTTCCTAGTTTCCTGAGATTGTCAGAATGAACAAGAGTCAAGAACTCACTGGTCATTCCTGTCCCTTTCTTTTAACTATAAGGCAGCAATGCCCTCATGACAAACACATCTCGTCTGTTCCTTGAAGCAATCTGAGCCCTCGCCGCCCTTGTCTGCCTTCGTACATCTTCCACACAAAAGAATTGCTGAGTTCAGCTTTATATACATTTGTTGCTAGTCTGTGCAACAGTATTTAACACTAGAGGGTAGGTTTCTTGTTATTTAGCTGTAGGCTACAAGTCATAATGTCCCTGACTTGTAGACCAAGTGGGGCGTAGATTTTCTCTTAATTTTCCTGCTCTATTTATAAAGAAGTGCAAAGTACCATTAGTAAGAGCCCTTAGTATTCTTTGGAGAAAGAGCTTAGATCTGGGTGAAATACCGGAGGCCTTAAAGAGTGCAGACATAGCTCCTTTGCATAAGGGAGGTAGTAGAGCACTAGCTAAAAATTACAGACCAGTAGCCCTAACTTCTCACATCATAAAAATCTTCGAAAGAGTGATGAGACGGCAGATTACAAAGCTCGTGGACCAGCATAACCCGAACCAGCATGGCTTTAGAGCGGGACGATCATGCCTGTCACAGCTGCTGAACCATTATGACAGAATTATGGAGACATTGGAAGACTACCAAAACGCAGATGTGATTTACACAGATTTTGCAAAGGCGTTTGACAAATGCGATCATGGAGTGATAGCGCACAAAATGAGGGCCATAGGCAATACGGGGAAGGTAGGCAGATGGATTTTCGAGTTCCTAACACACAGAACACAAAAAGTAGTGAACAGGGCAAGATCCAGCATCAGCGAGGTCATAAGCTCAGTGCCCCAAGGCACTGTCCTGGCACTTCTGGTGTTTCTCATCCTCATAGCAGACATAGATAAAAACACCCGGCACACTTTTGTATCATCATTTGCAGATGACATTAAAATTAGCATGAAAGTCACTACGGTATAGGACACTGAAAATTACAGGAAGGCATAAGCAGGGTTTTCCAGTGGGCAGTGGAGAACAACATGACGTTCAATGGTGATAAGTTTCAGCTGCTTAGGTGTGGAAAGAATGATGAACTCAATAGGAACACTATATACAAAACTCAAGAGGGTCACCAAATAGAACGAAAGGAACACGTAAAGGACTTGGGAATAATTATTTCTGCTGATCTTTGTTTTAAAGACCATAACAAGACAAATATCACAACAGCCAGGAAGATGACGGGGTGAGTATTGAGAACTTTCAAAACAAGGGAAATAATGCTGATGGTGACACTCTTCAAATCGCTAAAGCTCCCTTACTTAGAATATTGCTCAGTGCTGACGGCCCTGTTCAAAGCAGGAGAAATATCAGAGCTGGAACAAATACAGAGATCATTTATGGCTCCCATTGAGCCAGTGAAACATCTAAATTATTTGGAACGCCTTCAAGTCTTGAACATGTACTCATTGAAGCGGAGGAGAGAGAGATACATGATAATATATACCTGGATAGTACTCGAGGGTCTGGTCCCAAATCTGCACACTGCCATAACAACATACTGGAGTGAGAGATATGGAAGAAAGTGTAAAATAAACCCAGTGAGGAGCAGGGGTGCAGTGGGGACTATAAAGGAGCACTGTATCAACATCCGGGGTCCCACACTATTCAACATCTTACCAGAAGATATCCAAAACACGTCTGGAACCAGTGTAGAAGCCTTCAAAAGGAAACTGGACAAGTATCTTCACCAGGTGCCAGTTCAACCAGGCTGGCCCATGGCCGGGCTCAGAGAGTAGAGAAACTCTCGAAACTCTAAAAAGGTATATTCAAAGGTATGAAGAAAAGAGTAATTACTCTTGTTTAACCCTCATTGTGTAGTTGATCAGAAATTTTAGCAAGGAGAGAGTCGTGCATGGAGATGCCTGGTACACATGTGCTCCTCATAAAACTGTTGTGGGAGGAAGGAAGAATCCACTAGCCCTTTGTGAGAGGACTAAGTCCCTGAAGATTTTTCTCCACAACATTGTTTATTCTGAAACCTATTTTTAAATTATCAATATTTAAATTTTGTGTGAAATTGGCCAAATTACCAATTTCTGATCACTTTTTGGGGAATTGAAATAGGTAAATGTGCAGTTTCTTGTACTCAGTCGATAGAGTAAAAGGAATACTAGCAAAATAGCTATGTGTTTGGTACTGGAACAGGGAATTTGCCAAAAGTAGGACTCAGTCATTGCTATTGCCGATGGATAAATATCACTAAGACCACTAACTTTGCAAGAACGTAATTCCGTAAGTTTTTCATCAAGTTTTGTACTTTTGGTTTCGTTACCTTTGGAAAAAGATTCTCTATCATTTCAGACAAAAATATTTATTTTTTAAAATTCTTCGACCCTGAGAGCAAGTTTTGAGATTGGGTCTCGATCCTGAATGGGTTAAGGTGCCATCCTGAATTATCTGACTTCACTGTGGTTGTGCCTGTATTATTTAAAATATAACTTAAGTTTTAGAGCGGTTCAAAATTTTCCTTACAAGTAATCTTGTTTGTTTTTCCTTGATTTTTTTACCTCAACTAATGTCTTGCTTTTATTGATGTGTCAAGCATTGATGTGTTCACAAATCTTAAATGTCATACTTACTTTTCAGGTTTCACTTGTAGTTGTTTATTGGTTTTGTAAATGGCTGATGAAGAAAACCTCATCATTTATTAATATCCATTGGAGTGAGATAAATAGGCTAAGAAAGCCTAGGAAACAAATGGGTTTAACAGTTAAAAACAGAATAGGAGAGTTAGTAGATAGGGAGTTGGAGGTATTGGGAAGATGGCAAGAATATTTTGAGGAACTGTTAAATGTTGATAAAGAGAGGGAGGCAGTGATTTCATGCATTGGCCAGGGAGGTATAACATCTTTTAGGAGTGAAAAAGAGCCAGATGTGAGTGTAGGGGAGGTGTGTGAGGCATTGTGTTGAATGAAAGGGGGTATATCTGCTGGATCTGATGGGATCATGACAGAAATGTTAAAAACAGGTGGGGATAGTTTTGGAGTGGTTGGTACTTTTTTTTTTTTTTCAGTAAATGTATGAAAGGGAAGGTACCTAGGGATTGGCAGAGAGCATGCGTAGTTCCTTTATATAAAGGGGAAGGGGAACAAAAGAGTGTAAAAATTATAGGGGAATAAATCTACTGAGTTCTTTATGGGGAAGTGGAATAGAATTCTTCCTCCATAAGCCATGCGTGTTGTAAGAGGCGACTAAAATGCCGGAAGCAAGGGGCTAGTAACCCCTTCTCCTGTATACAGTGGAACTTCAACACCCAAACTTAATTGGTTCCAGAAGGCTGTTCGAGTGCTGATCTGTTTAAGTACAGAACAAATTTTTCCCAACCAGTTTTCTTTTTGGTTGGCTGTTATCACTAACTCTCTTAGGCCCCATGGTGACTTATTTATGCATACATATATGAAAAAAAATCCGAAGAAACGCAAAATAGTTTACAGCAAAGTCCTGGCAGGTCGTGTTTGGTCGAGTGCCGAGCAAACGGTCAACTAACGAGCGGTTTTTACTGAACAAAGCGTTTAAATAGTGAATTGTTCAAGTATGGAGCTGTTCGAGTACCAAGGTTCCATTGTACATTACTAAAGTTATGAAGAGAAACTTTTGTTTTTCTTTTCGGGTCACCCTGCCTCGGTGGGATACAGCTGGTTTGTTGAAAGTAGTAGTCTACTGAGTATACCAGGTAGTGTATGGTAGGGTTATTGAAAGAATTAGGAGTAAGATGGAGAACAGGATCGCAGATGAACAAGGAAGCTTTAGAATGGATAAGGGATGTGTACACCAAGTGTTTACATTGAAGAATATAAGTGAACAATATTTAGATAAAGGTAGGGAAATTTTCGTTGGTTTTATGGATTTAGAAAAGGCATATGATAGAGTGGATAGGGGAGCAATGTGGCAGATGTTGCAAGTGTATGGAATAGGTAGTAAGTTACTAAATGCTGTAAAGAGTTTTTATGAGGATACTGAGACTCAGGTTAGGGTGTGTAGGAGAAAGGGAGATTACTTTCCAGTAAAAGTAGGCTTTAGACAGGGATGTGTAATGTCACCATGGTTGTTTAACATATTTATAGATGGGGTTGTAAAAGAAGTAAATGCTAGGCAGTTGGGGAGAGAGGTGGAATTAAATTATGTGAAATAAAATGCATAATGGGAGGTGATAGTTACTTTTTACTGATGATACTGTGCTTTTGGGAGATTCTGAAGAGAAGTTGCAAAGGTTAGTGGACGAGTTTAGGAAGGTGTGTAAAGGAAGAAAGTTGAAAGTGAACATAGATAAGAGTAAGATGATGAGGGTATCAAATGAATTAGGTAAAGAAAAATTGTATATTAGATTGGAGGGAGGGAGTATGGAAGAAGTGAATGTGTTCAGATATTTGGAGTAGACTTGTTGGCGGATGGGTTTATGAAGGATGAGGTAAACCATAGAATTGATAAAGGAAAAAAGGTAGGTGGTGCATTGAAGTATTTGTGGAGACAAAGAACGTTAAGGGAATGTATGAGAGTATAGTGGTACCAACATTCTTATATGGGTGTGAAGCATGGGTTGTAAATGCTGCAGCAAGCAGGAGGCTGGAGGCAGTGGAGATGCCATGTCCAAGGGCAGTGTGCAATGTAAATATGCAGAGAATTCATAGTGTGGAAATCAGGAGGAGGTATGGAGTTACTAAAGGTATTATTTAGAGGGCTGAGGAGGGGTTGTTGAGATGGTTTGGTCATTTAGAGAGGATGGAGCAAATTAGGATGACTTGGAGGGTGTATAAATTTGTAGTGGAGGGAAGGAGGGGTAGGGGTCTTCCTAGGATAGGATGGAGGGAGGGGATAAAAGAGGATTTGTGTACAAGGGGCTTGGACATACAGCAGGCATGTGTGAGCATGTTAGGAGTGAGTGGAGACGAATGGTGTTTGGGACTTGATAGACTGTTGGAGTGTGAGCAGGGTAACATTTTGTGAAGGGATTCAGAGAAACCAGTTAGCCAGACTTGAGTCCTGGAGGTGGGAAGTACAATGCCTGTACTTCCCACCTGTTTTGAGTGACTACTGAACTGTCATATCTTCATATCTCTGCAAAGACAGTGATAGTATAAATGATGGTGATTATTTTGTTTTTGGTCACCCCTGGCTCTGTGGGAGATGGCCAGCATGTTAAAAAAAAAATTGCATAGCCCAAATCATTTGTATAATTCATTTTTGTGATTTCTAACCCAGTGTGCAAATGTAAATTCTCCAAAATGTTATAATAGAATTGTGATAATTAGCCCACACATCTTATTTGGAGGGGTTTGGGATATTGGCAGTTTGGACAGACATCTAAACTGTCATATCTGAGTGACTCTGCAAAGACAGTGATTATGTATGAGTGATGGTGAAAGTGTTGAATGATGATAGTTTTTTTCTTTTTTGGTTTTTCTTTTTGGGTCACCCTGCCTCGGTCACCCTTCAGTTTTTAAATATTCTAGATGACATAAATCACTTTTTTTGTATTGTTACTCTCATTGTTTTAGCAGAATTCTCGCTGGAATATTTTCTCTATAGTTTTGACTTGCATATATTTATCACATACTGTACTGTTCTGTTTATTTCTACCATTCACATTCAGTTTGTAAACCTTAATCTGACATATTACCTTTGCCATCCAAATCCAATTTGTAAACACTAACCTGATATATTACCTTTGCCATTCATATCCAGTTTGTAAACCCTAACATATTACCTTTGCCATTCACATTCAATTCCTAAACCCTAATGTGACATATTGCCTCTGCCATTCACATCCAGTTTAAAACCCTAACATTACACAACTGCTTTGGTAAGCTGTGGCTCCTTCAAAATCTGTGTCTTGAGATTTACTGCAGGATCATGATCCTGTTATATTATGCATGGGTATAATAGTGTTTAATGTTTGTAGTTCTCAAGCAGCCAAAAGTGTAATGCACAGTTTTTCTTATGTAAGTGTTTTTCAATCTTGAGTTCCTGGAAGTATTGTATTTGTATCAAAGTTGGTGAAACTTTTGTGTCAACTGTCTGGTTGTTTGCATTGCTAAGTTTCATAGTTTCATTCACTATTATAACCAAAGGCCAATAACAGATGCACAAACATTTTTTTTTTTTTTAAAGTTCTGGTTAATAGTTTTTATTTTACCACCTGATACCATTTGTGGAGAAATTACCTAGGCATTAGATTACTTATATTCATTGCAAAGGGAGAACAATTAAGTCCAAAGGTTTTAATTTTTTTAATTTTGTATATTATTAGTTTTGGTGCCATATGCATTACAACTTCATAAAGAAATAAGTAAACTGTAAATCCATTATTAACTTTTTTAATTTTGTCACATAACATACACAGACTCTTGGTCTTGTCTCTATAACTATTTTTTTTTTTACAATAGAAAAGGTACATTTTTTTAAATATTTTTTACAATAGAATACATAGATAACATTTATAATTTTTTCATTTTAATAAATATTGCATTATTGAAATTATAATTGGTGATGCAGCATTATATAATGAATGTTCATTGTAATATATTTTGAAAATTTGCTGTGGATGATGACATTTAATGGGCATGACTCGTTTATGTCATGATTCAGATGGCATGTTAAAGTTTCCCTTGTGTCATGAATGGGGGTAAACAAAGTTTCTCTTAGGTTCTCAAAGGTACTTCCTCTCCTTGAAACCCCATAGGACTATCAAAATCACATACTCTCATTGTCATACATACAGACATGAATAATTCATTTTTTTTATGTTTTAAGGCATGAGGTTTCAAATTTCAATACTATTTTTATCGTTAAAAGTACAGTGGACCCCCGCCTAACGAACACCCCGGAAATCGTACAATTATGTAAGTATAATATTGTAAGTGCTTGTGGAAGTGTATTTTTGGGGGTCTGAAATAGACTAACCTACGTGACATTATTTCTTAAGGAAGTAAATTCGTTCGGTAATGGCACTTGAGCAGGCTTCTGGAATGAATTTTGTTCGTTAGGCGGAGGTCCACTGTACTTTAAACACACAGGAGCTACATATATTTACCCTGAAAATTCTCCTAAAAAGTATGAAAATTGGTAATGTATATCCATCCCAGCCATGGGCATACAGATGTATATATATTTAAAAATGTTTCAAAACATTTTACAACATTTTATTATATTTCAAATGAGACCAAAATGGTCATCCTAAAATAACTTGCAGCAGAGTAAAAGTGAACTATACAAAGCTCATTGTTATAATCCAACAGAAAAAAAAAAGAGAAGCAATCATAATTTCATTAGTAATTGAACCAGTCAGTCATAATAGTACAGTACTGAAAGTTTGAGGTTTTCACAGACACTTGCAAAGGGCTGTGCAGGATAGCCCCTTTGTCCAGCTGGTTTCTGGCAATCACACTTTACCAGCTCCTGGAATTTGTGGAATGGAAATCCACTGTGGAACAAACTTCCCTTCAACTCTTTTTTTTCCAACCATGCAGGAAGGGGTCTGGCTCTCGAACTAGTGGATAATGGGCAGATACACAAATGCTGGCCTGGTATGGATCCCTTCAAAAGCAGTGGTACAGAACTTTCTGATTTCACTGGCAAAAGAACTTCCTGAGGTGGTTCACCAAACTCGTACCTCCTCCATAAATTGAATAATGAAATGGTCAGGGGAACTGAAGAGCTAACTGTATCTTCAGTACATTAGAGGGCTGGGAGGAACCCGTAGCCTCAGTGACAGTTTATCGAGGGGCGTGAAAAATTAATTTTGGGTGTGATTTATAGGCCCCCAAACCTTGATAGGGAGTGCAGTAAACTGCTATGGGACAAAATTCATAAAGTGTCTAGATATGAAAATGTTGTGTTAATGGGAGATTTTAACTTTAGACAAATTGATTGGAACACTGTGACAAGAAATCTTGAGTCTAGTGACTTTCTTGATACGGTTCAGGATTGCTTTTTAAAATAGTTTGTGACAGGGCCAACTAGAGGAAACATTCTGCTTGACTTGGTTCTTGCCAACAAAGAATCACTAATTAATAATCTTGAGGTTAATGATGAGCTTGGGAAAGTGATCACAAATCACTTAGTTTCAATATACAGTGGTACCCCGAGTTTCGTACTGCTCCCAACTCGAACAATTATGTAAGTGTATTATTGTAAATGCTTTTGTAAGTGTATTTTTGGGGGTCTGAAACGGACTAATCTAATTTATATTATTCCTTATGGGAACAAATTCGTTCGGTAACGGCACTCGAACACCCTTCTTGAGCGAATAAAGTACGAAACTTGGGGTACCACTGTATTATGGAATTACCCAGTAAACTGCAATTAAGTCTCTGTCCCAGACTTCTGCTTGGCCGATTTCATGGGACTGAGAAATTACAGTGGACCCCCGAGTAACGAGCAAAATTCATTCCAGAAGCTTGCTCAAGTGCCATTACCGAACGAATTTACTCCCTTAAGAAATAATGTCAAGTAGGTTAGTTCATTTCAGACCCCCAGAAATACACTTACAAAAGCACTTACAATATTATACTTACATAATTGTACGATTTCCGGGGTGCTCGTTACTTGGGGGTCCACTGTACCTGGGTGGGCTAAATTGGGATGACCTGACTATGGGTCAGGTAGGTGGTGTTGGTTGCCAATATGACATTTTTCAGAGCATAGTTCAAGCTGCCCAGACAACTTTTGTTCCAAGTAGGGAAATTAGATCTAATAAAAATGATCCCAAATGGATGAACAATGGATTAAAACATCTCATTGGTCAAAAGAGAGGCATATTTAGGCCTATCAAAAGAGGATGGGCAGTTAAGAAATCAATAAATTCAATTAAAGATAGAAATAAAAAAAGCAATTAGAAAAGCAAAAAGGGGATTATGAGGCTAAGGCCGCAAGGGATTCGAAGACTAACCCAAAAGGGTTCTTTCAATATACATACATACTTCCTCTCAGTTTTTACTCAGGAAGATACTAGCGAAATTCCAGAAATAATAAATTATGTAGAACAGGACAATAAACTACGCACGATTGGGGTAACTAGTGACATGGTCCTCAGACAAATAGAGAAATTAAAACCTAACAAATCCCCAGGCCCTGATGAATTGTTTGCAAGGGTTTTAAAAGAATGTAAAGAGAATTTAGCAAACCTTTGGCTAATCTTTTCAACATATCACTACAACTAGCATAGTGCCTGATAAGTGGAAAATGGCAAATGTAATACCTATTTACAAGACAGGTGACAGGTTCTTAGCTTCAAACTATAGACCAATAAGCCTTACCTCCATAGTGGGAAAATTTATGGAATCAATAATTGCTGAGGCAATTCATAGCCATCTTGAAAGGCATAAATTGATTAATGAATCTCAACATGGTTTTACTAAGGGGCGTTCCTGTCTTACGAATTTACTAACTTTTTCACTAAGGTGTTTGAGGAGGTTGATCATGGTAATGGATATGATATTGTGTATATGGACTTCAGTAAGGCTTTCGATAGAGTTCCACATCAGAGGCTATTGAGGAAACTTAAGGCACATGGAATAGGAGAAATTTTTTCCTGGGTAGAGGCATGGTTGACAAATAGGCAGCAGAGAGTTTGCATAAATGGGGAGAAATCAGAGTGGGGGCACGTCTCGAGCGGTGTTCCACAGGGTCAGTGTTGGGCCCCTTGTTGTTCACAATTTACATAAACGACATAGATGAGGGAATAAATAGCGACATAAGCAAATTTGCTGATGACACCAAAATTGGCCGTTCAATTCATTTTAATGAGGACATTAGAGGACTCCAGGATGATTTGAATAGACTGATTCAGTAGTCGGAGAAGTGGCAGATGCAGTTTAACCCTTTTGGGGTCCAAGGGGTGTCTCTCAAACTCGTTCTCAGGGTCCACGAATTTAAAAAAAAAAAAAAAAAAAAACATTTTCCTGTGAAATGATAGAGAATCTTTTTCCGATCATAATGCCACAAAAATTATGAAATTTGATCGAAACCTAATGGAATTATGCTTTCGCAAAGTTAGCGGTATCCATAACATTTACGCATCGACGATTTCGCTCACTTTGAGCCCTATTTTCGGCAAATTCCAATATTTCAGTCTACTAAAATTATAGCTATTTCGCTAGAACTCCATTTCTTCTATCGATTGAGTACAAGAAACTGCCTATTTACCAATTTCAACTACCCAAAATAGTGGTCAGAAAAGGGCAATTTGGCCAATTTCACACAAATTTCAAGCGATGCCAATTTCAAAATATTGTCCATAATAAACAAGGCAGACATTCCTGGCACTAAAATAACATCTTCTCTGTTCATTAGTCACGTCTCCAGGCCGCTCTTACATTACTTTTGCTTTCCATTTTGAATTTTTATTCTCACAAAAAATAGAAGATTTACTGTTATGTATGCAACTGCATCATTGTAAAAATGGTATAAATAATATCAGCGCACTTGTGCAAGAATATTCGACTCTCCAGTTGATGTGTATTGGACGCATGGTGTGATTTGTTTACTCTTGAACATCGGCCAAAATCGAACATTTTCGCTAATTTGCACTCAGTTTCAAGGTACAGTGGTACCTCGGTTAACGATGGTCCCCAAACTCGCCCTTTTATGTAAGTTTATTTTTTTAAATGCTTTTGTAAGTGTATTTTTGGGGGTCTAAAAGGACTAGTCTATTTTACATTATTCCTTCTAAGGATAAATTCGTTTGGTAATGACACTTGAGCAGCATTCTGGAACGAAAAAATATCGTTAACCGAGCTACCACTGTACGTACTTGTCATCGTGAAACCAGTCAAAATTATCTCTATTTCTGTAATATATCATCTATTCTATCAAATGAGACTAAGAAAACGAGAATACAAGAATATATACCATACGAAAATAGACTGCAAAGTCGCTGTTTTAAACCAAAAACACGGTCAGTTTTTTTTCCTCATTATGCACTGTGTGGTGCAGGAATTTTTTTTATACTGCGCGCACTGACCGCACAGACCCATTCTATCACATCTAGGCCTAACAGCCTGTTTCTGCTTGACTTGAGGGCGCTAGAATTTAGGCGTACTAGTACGTCAATAACCCCAGAGCGTAAGCCGTACTAGTACGACCAAAACCCCTAAAGGGTTAATATAGACAAATGCAAAGTTCTAAATGTTGGACAGGACAATAACCATGCCACATATAAACTGAATAATGTAGATCTTAATACTACTGATTGCGGAAAGGATTTAGGAGTTCTGGTTAGCAGTACATAATCTGACACCAAGACAACAGTGCATAAGTGTTCGCAGTAAAGCTAACAGAATCCTTGGCTTCATATCAAGAAGTATAATTAATAGAAGTCCTCAGGTTGTTCTTCAACTCTGTATATCCTTGGTTAGGCCTCATTTAGATTATGCTGCACAGTTCTCCTCACCGTATTACAGAATGGATATAAATGCGCTGGAAAATGTACAGAGGAGGATGACAAAGTTGATCCCATGTATCAGAAATCTTCCCTATGAATCTGCACACTCTAGAAAGGCATAGAATTAGGGGGAATATAACTGAGTTGTATAAATGGAAAACAGGAATAAATAAAGGGGATGTAAATAGCATGCTGAAAATATCCAGCCAAGACAGGACTCGCAGCAATGGTTTCAAGTTGGAAATATTCAGATTCATGAAGGATATAGGAAAGCACTGGTTTGGTAATAGAGTTGTGGATGAGTGGAACAAACTCCCGAGTACCATCATAGAAGCTAAGACGTTGTGTAGTTTTAAAATAGGTTAGAAATACATGAGTGGGTGTGGGTAGGTGTGAGTTGGACCTGACTAGTTTGTGCTACTAGGTCTTATGCTGTGCTCCTTCCTTAAGTGGAAGTGACCTGACTAGGTGGTCATTGGTCTAAGCCAGGGAGTGACATGGACCTGCCTTGCATGGGTCAGTAGGCCTGCTGCAGTGTTCCTTCTTTCTTATGTTCGTTTGCAAGGTTTTGAACAGCCTCTTAGACCAGAAATTGAATTGCAGCCAGTGACTGCAGCAGAGAGAGAAAGGGCACTTCATAGTTATCTATGTCAAGTTTCAGTAATGTCCCTGATGGTCAGAATGCATTGATACCTCTCAGTGCTGTAGCTGACAAACTTAACAGTTAGAAACAAATGTAACTTTAAAGAAAGAAAAATTAAAAGTAAGAATGACCACCACATCAGAGTCAGAGGTCCTCACCAAAATGTTTAAATGACCTGTCCTCATAGCATGAAGAATGTACAGCATGAGTCATGTGTCTGCTTCCTCTTGGTACAAGTCTCCATCCATGTCTTGACCTGGTCCTGAATGTTTGACTGTCTTCTCATTAGCACTGGAGATGTATAGATCATTTAGAGAGCAGTGGGTCTCAATGGGATTGGCTCCAAGGTACTGAAAGAGTTTTACTTTATTTTTGCTTTATTGTATTGATAAAGCCACTGGTTGACAAAATGTTTACAAATAAAGACACCCAGATGTTGAACAAGTCTAATCATCTCGTCGGTATTGTGTACCATTCATGTACATCGTTGAATGGTGCATCACTTCTTCACTCTCTGCCATGGATGGAGGAAAAGCTTGAACCTCATGGAAGAAGAAAGAGTCAAGATCACCTTCATTTGTATTTGTGGCAACGTAGATTTGGGTGAAGACTGAGCTGGAGCCTTTGACATAATTAGGGGAATTGTTGTGTATTCATTGCTGCCAGTTTATGAAATTGGTGTCTCTCTTTTCTCCATCATTCAGAGCACGTTGACTGAAATATTGATACTGTCGTACCATGAAATTATTCCCGACACATAGATGAAGAAGGATCATGATCAGTGTTATTGACAACACTTACTGTGAAAAGCCCATGATAAGAGACCAGGAGGAATTACAAATCCTTCAATAGAGAATTGACTCAGTGCCTGGCTTCTGAACAGTGGAGGAAGAGACCAATGTATACAGGTAATGATGTTTCCCTTGATGTGATGTTTCTTCATTTTCAAACTACTGTTGAAGATTACTAGCTGAGTAATGCTGATCGTTGACTGCTGTTCTACAATGTTAGCATCACATGATGGACCATGGGTGATCCTCCCAATCAGAAATTTTAGAGCATCAGGTACTGATTGTTGACATTCAAATGTGAATCCATGCTTGTCCAAAGAGAATACATTCTTATCACTTAGATGAGCAATCTCATACAACATATAAGTGCACCTTTAACCCTTTGGGGGTTGACAGGCCTTCTCAGGAAAGTGTTCCTGGGGTCGAAAATTTTTGGAAAAAAATAATTTTTTCTTATGAAATGATAGAGAATCTTTTTCCGATCATAATGCCACCAAAATTATGAAATTTGATCGAAAACTAACGAAATTATGCTTTCGCGAAGTTATCGGTATCTATGACACTGACGCATCGGCGATTTCACCCACTTCGAGCCCTATTTTCGACAAATTCCAATGTTTCAGTCTCCTAAAATTATAGCTATTTCGCTAGAACTCCATTTCTTCTATCGAATGAGTAGAAGAAACTGCCTATTTATAAATTTCATCTACCCAAAATAGTGGTCAGAAAATGGCAATTTTCCAATTTCACACAAATTTCAAACGATGCCAATTTCAAAATAGGGTCCAGAGTAAACAAGGCAGACATTCCTGGCACTAAAATAACATGTTCTCTGTTCATTAGCCATGTCTCCAGGCCCCTGTTCCATTACTTTTGCTTTCCATTTTGAATTTTTATTCTCACAAAAATAGAAGATTTACTGTTATGTATACAACTGCATCATTGTAAAAATGGTATAAATAATATCAGAGCACTTGTGCATGAATATAAGACTCGCCAGTTGATGTGTATTGGACGCATGGTGTGATTTGTTTACTCTTGAACGTCAAAAATCGAACATTTTCGCTACTTTGAGCTCAATTTCAAGGTACTTGTCATTGGCATACCAATCAAAATCATCTCCATTTCTGTAATATATCTTCCATTCTATCAAATGAGACCAAGAAAACGAGAATACATCAATAAATACCATACGAAAATCAACTTCAAAGTCGCTGTTTTAATCGAAAAAAATGGTCAGAGTTTTTTCTCTCATTATGCAGTGTGTACTGCAGGATTTTTTTTATACTGCGCACACTGACCACACAGACCCTTTCTTTCATATGTATGCCTACCAGACGTTTTCTGCTTAAATTGAGGCCGCTAGAATTTGGGCGTACTAGTACGGCACCAACCCCTGCTCGTAAAACGTACTAGTACGGCACCGACCCCGAAAGGGTTAATGAGTCATGTTGTCACTGAATGCAGTTTCCAACCGTGGATGTTGTAAACTTGAGTTGATTCAGGGGACATGGTAAAGTACTGCCCAGTAACTAAGCCTAGGTGATTTTTACTCGACTGTATATCAACTTACGACGGTTATTTTAGTCTCATTTGAACTTGTATAATATTGTAAAATGTTTGTTTTGAAGCATTTTTCAGTATGTATGCCTGTGGCCTGGATGAAAATGCTGATTTTTTTTTTTAGGTAAAAATAGTTCTTATAGCAGTAAAGCTCATATGATCCCTCATGCCTTAAAACATGAAATGATGAATCATTAATGTCTTTATCTGGTTGCTAAAATATGACAGTGGCAGCATGTGATTATCATAGGCTCTATGGGGTTTCAGAGGGGTCTCCTGGGGACCATAAGGGAATTTTTTTGTTATTCACAACCCAAGAGATCTGGAAAACACTATGGACAGACATGAACCCCTCGTCTGAATTGCAACTCAGGTTAAGTCTATGCATTCACACTGTCAGCATTATTTCAGTAATATCTCAATTCTAAAACTGACACATACACCTCATAATTGACCTGTTTGCTCTGCTTTGTCCAAAATAAAATTATCAGTAAATTTCCTTATGCAGTGGTACCCCGAGTTTCGTACTGCTCCCAACTCGAACAATTATGTAAGTGTATTATTGTAAGTGCTTTTGTAAGTGTATTTTTGGGGGTCTGAAACGGACTAATCTAATGTACATTATTCCTTATGGGAACAAATTCGTTCAGTAACGGCACTCGAACAGCCTTTTGGAATGAATAAAGTACGAAACTCAGGGTACCACTGTACTTTAATTTTTAGTATGACAGTGAAATTTTAATTTTTGTTGAGAATTCTAAGCATGCAGAAACATGTTTTTCTTTTAATAATAAGTCACACTATGACTTGAACAGTTCTTAACAAATACAGAAATTTCAGATGAAACTAAATGACTTAATGCAGGAGGAACCAAAACATGGCTAGTTTTATCTCCAATTTGTGAATCAGTTGTAAATGCTTTTCTTTTTAGTCTTATTTTTTATAGTATTAGTAATACAATCAAGGTTTACCCTTGGGTAGTTTCCTCTTCTATAATACATTCACTTGTAAATTTTTTTTTTTTTTTTTACATAAACAAGTCTCTGCCTCTTATCCTTGACATTGTGTCTATGACAGGTGGTAGGACCATATCTGGCATTACTCTCTGACTGCAGTAACCCAGAGACCTTGGAAGCTGCTGCTGGAGCATTGCAGAACCTTGCTGCTTGCTATTGGCAGCCCAGCATAGATGTAAGAGCTGCAGTAAGAAAAGAAAAGGGATTACCTATATTAGTAGAATTATTAAGGATGGAGGTAGACAGAGTGGTGTGTGCAGTTGCAACAGCTCTCCGCAACCTTGCCATCGATCAGAGAAACAAAGAGCTTATTGGTAAGACAACACAGGATTCATTTTTTATTACATATATGCTTGCAGTTATGATTAAATAAATAAGAAAATCACTATTGACATTTGAAAAGTTATAAATTACTTAACTTTTTTCTTGTTTAGTATGTAATGTATAAATATTTCTAATATTTGCAGATAGAAAGTGTGGTGCCTACATTTTGAAATATGGGTGGGGAGAATATAGTTCCTTGAGTTTTATTTATTGTATTATGATGTTTATGCCCATCTAGAAAAATAGCTAAGGAGCAAATGAGGATGAATGTGCTTGTCTTTGGGTCACCATTTCTTGGTAATTTACCTATTTATGGTTAAAGGGGCAGAGCTAAACATGTGTTCTCTCTTCAGTATTTAACATTGCAAAGTTTTTGTAAATTTCCAATATATGTAGCACTTAATATCTACCAGTGTGTTTGCAAAGAAAGCTTCCTAAAATCCTTTTGGCACCTCATGTTCCATATTATATAGTTCTGGCTATTTTAGAATCATTCATAGTTGTCATGTCTTCACTTTTCCTCCTATCAGTCAAAGATAACATATCAAATGCTTTCAGCCTTTGTGACTTTTTATTTTTAACTAAGAATTTTGTAGCCCATCTTTAGAATTTTTCTACCATGTCCTTGTCATTTTAAATAGGGGCACCATACTGCTGCATATTATTTTTGTCTTCTGTATGTTGTGAACAACGACAATTTAAGCATTCCTGTCCATGTTTGTAAAAACTATTTTAAAGTGATTTTGTGATCTTGCAGTGACAGTTTTTACTCCTAGGACTTTTTGTCTGCTGTAATCAGCTTTTTACTACACAATCTGTATTCTCTGTATGACCTTTTTTTTCATGGCATTTATCCATGTTTAATTCCATCATATATCTCTTTCCAGAGACACTTGGGGAGGGCTCCAATTGTTGCTTCATTTTCCCCTTCATATATTTGTTTTCAACAACCAAAATTATATTACACAGTTGAACTTAATATTTCTGAAATTGTTCTATTAGTCATTAGATCCATTTCTTGTCATATACACAGTAGGGCCTTACTTATTTGGCAGATTAGGTTCCAGGCTACTGCTGGAAAGCAGACATCGTTGGAAAGCAGAACACCATTTTTTCCACTTATAAATGCATATAAATGCCAGAAAACAAGTTTACACTAACTTATATTAAGTTAGTAATAGAACTTGGCATTAAAAACACAATAAAAAGTAAAATACATACACAGTACATTCATTACTAACTTAAAATATTTTGTTGAATTCGGTTTTTGACAACATTTTTTGTCAGAATTTTGTCCCAGTTTTCGTTCATCACCTCTGTTTTCGTTGGTTTGCAATACTGAACGTGTCCGCCTGCCCACACCCTCACAGCATCCCACGTGTTCTGAGTCAGTCTGGCTTTGTTTCTCATCGAGTGAGCATTACCCTGCGCCTTCATCCGAAACATTTCATAATTATCCATTGTTTTTTGTGCTTGTTTATTGAGTCAACTGCTAAATAAGCCATGGGGCCAAAGAAAGTTCCAAGTGCCAGCCCTTTGATAAAGAAGACAAGAAACACGATAGAATTGTGCCTGTGAGGAAGTCCATGGGGTTGGATGTGAGTGGCCAGGATGTGGAAGAGTTGATGGATGACCACAGGGAAGAGCTAACCACTGAAAAGCTGCAAGACCTTCAACTGGAACAGCAACAGATCACAGCTGAGGAAGTTGCTTCAGAGGAAGAGGAAGAGAGAGGGGAGAATGTGCCTTCTTCAGTGATTAAGGACATGTGTGCAAAGTGGAGTGAGTTATGTACAAAGTTTCGTGGAGAAATATCACCCTAACAAAGCTGTTGCAAGCTGTGTCTGCAACATGTTCAATGACAATGCCTTGTCCCATTTTAGGCAAATCTTACAGAGACGCCAGAAACGGACTTCTCTAGACAGATTTTTTGTGCGACAGGGATCCAGTGCCAGTAAAAGACAAAGAAGCAAAATAACCCTGGATAGGGACTTGATACCTGAAGTCCTTATGGAAGGGGATTCCCCTTCCAACCAATAACCTCTCCTCCGCCCCCCTCGCGTCTACCATACGCCAACAAGAGTCTTCAATAAAGATAAAAGTGATATTAAATGTTCATTTATCCATTTCATTGGTCCTTTATATTTATTTCTCATTGTTTTCTGTATGTAAAACTATAGTTATTCTCTATTAAATGTATTTTTTGTTAATACTTTTGGGTGTCTGGAATGGATTAATTGGATTATTTCTTAGGGGAAATATTGCTTCAGCTTTTGTCAAATTCGGTTTTCATCAGATTCTCTGGAACAAATTAATGACGAAAACTGAGGTTCCACTGTAGTCTTAAGGTAGGGAGAGAGGTGAGTAGTACTTGTTTGTAGGAAGTCAGGTGTAGGTAGCCCTGGCTCCCCATCCCAAACTTAATATACAATACGTATTTAAAGCAGCCCAGAGAGATAAAGTACACATGCAGTACACTCATTATTTAACTTAAAATATGTGTAGTCTTAATGTAGAATGAGAGGTGAGTAGTATTTATTTGTAGGAAGTCAGGTGTAGGTAGCCGGTAGATGTAGCTATGTAGTCCGCCTGGCTACACAGCTGCACCTACCTACCTACACGATATTTAATGCAGCCCAGAGCCATATTATTACCATCGACATATACCTTGTTTCACTGAGTTTAATTGTTTCTAGCAACTACCTTTAAATGCCATCATAAACGAAGGGAGGTAGGTGCAGATTCATACACGTTTTCTCTGGTGCTGGATCAGAGAAAACGTAATGATTTCTCCGCCCGGCTACCACATCTCCATAGCATATAAACATAGCATGTTTATGTGCTATGTAATGTGTTTCTTATATAATTTTGAAGAAAATATCATAGATGGATTAATGAAAAAGTCTATATTAACGTAACGTACCCAAGAGTGATTATTATTACGTATTAGTATTATTGCCATGGCATTAAGACTAGAGGGACACTCTTAGTGATTTTAATGTGTACCTGCACACCAACACAGTGTGTATGTGTAGTCTTAATGTAGGATGAGAGGTGAGTAGTATTTATTTGTAGGAAGTCAGGTGTAGGTAGCTGGTAGATGTAGTTATGGCTACACAGCTGCACCTACCTACCTACATAGCTACACAATGTTTAATGCAGCCCAGAGCCATATTATTACCATCAACTTACCATGTTCACTGTGTTTAATCATTTCTAACAACTACCTTTAAATGCCATCATAAACAAAGAGAGAAGTAATGAATAATTCATACCGAGAATTGTAAACAAAAGCGTTGTGTTAAGGGCGGTGACTGGGCCAGACGCAGATTCATACAGTTTTCTCTAATGCTCGACCAGAGAAAACGTAATGTTTTCCCTCCACCTACTACCACCCCTCGATAGCATATAAACATTGGATGTTTATATGCTATGTAACGTGTTTCTTATATAATTTTGAAGAAAATATCATAGATGGATTAATGAAAATGTCTATATTAACGTAAAATAAGACATTCAACCCTTTGAGGGTCTAGAGGCACTCTCCCAAACTCGTTCTCAGGGTCAAAAAATGTTAGAAAAAAAAAAAAATTTCTTACAAAATGATAGTTTTTTCTGAGTATTATAGGCTAAAAAAAAAAATTTACGATCAATACTTACCGAGATATGGAGGCGTGAAGTTTTCAGAAATTGAACCGCTTATGGCAACATCGCGGACTGCTGGTCACCTGGTAATAATTTTTTTCTACTTTTTTTTTTTTTTTCATGTAACTTTTATGGCGTGTGAGACCAATATAAGGACTATTTGGTATATATTCACTCGTATACTACACAATAACCGCACAAACATTGTCATTATATTGTTTACAAAGCATGTTTACACAAACCAACAATCTAAAATGTTGTTTATTACTATTTTTCTATATATACAGTGGACCCCTAAGGTTCGGTCATAATCCATTCCAGGAGCTAGACCTTAACTCGAACTGTTCGAAAGTCGAACCCTTATTTCCCATAAGAAATAATGTAAATACAATTAATCCGTTCCAGACACCCAAAAATATTCACAAAAAATTAATTTTGTAAAGATTAACTATACTTTTACATACACAAAACAATTATAAATATATATAGTAAAGTAATAAATTTATAATTAAACATTTAAAATAACATTTACAGTGGACCCCCGCCATTCGAACACTCCAAAACTCACCCTCATTCCAGAATGCTGTTCAAGTGCTGTTACCAAACGAATTTATTCCCATAAGGAATGATGTAAATTAGAGCAGTCCATGTCGGACCCCCAAGAATACACTTATAAAAGCATTTAAAAAAATACACTTACATAAAAGGGTGAGTTTTGGAGTGTTCGAATGGCGGGTCCACTGACTACCTTTATTGAAGAGACTTGCTGGCATCTGGAAGATAGGGAGGAGGACAGGGAAAGGGCTTAGTGTTTGGAAGGGGAATCCCCCTCCGAAAGGACTTCAGGTAACGAGTCCCTCTCTGGGGTTACTTCCCTTCTTTGTCTTTTAATGCCACTAGGACCAGCTTGAAAGTCACTAGACCCCTGTTGCACAAAATAACTGTCAAGAGTCCTCTGTTTCTGGCGCCTCTTTAACATGTTCCTGAAGTGCAATATGGCTCTGTCACTTAACTTGTTGCAGAGATGGCTTATTTCAGCTTGCTCAGGGTGGTATTTTTCAACGAAACTTTGCACCTTATTCCACTTTGAACAAATCTCCTCATACTTTTCTACTATCTCTTTCAATTCTATGGTGTTCCTCACTTTCTTTACCACATGGGTGCCACTAGGAAGTTTCTTTGGACCCATGGTGGCTTATTTCACAGTGACAATCACTAAACCAGTAATAAACACAATAAATTTATTGTGAAATGTTTGAATGAGTGCACTGGGTAATTCTCTCAATGGTAAACAAAGCTAGACTGGGCTCACAACGCCTGCACGGTGAGGCGCGCAAGCGTGGGCAGGCAGACAGGCCTGGTACCCGGACCGATAGTCTGGGAAATAACCGGTTGGAGGGGAAAAAATTGGACCGAAAAAAGCAATCGAAACTCGAACTGACTGATACTCAGACCGACCGCAAGTCGGGGTCCACTGTATACACATATAGAGTCACTGGACATGTTCCTAGAAGTTCTGCAGCTTGTGGAACTCTTTGAAACACGGTGTCATGCACAGTGGTGTTTTACACTCCTCACACATAAAACGAGTGTGTCTGCATTGTTGTGGGCGTGTTTTTGTATGTGCACAGACAAAACACTTCTTCTGAGCCTTTTCTTCGAAGCAGTAGCAGGCAGATGTATTAGGAAGTGATCACCAGGGCTCAGACGAGAGGGTAGTTGTTGATCAGTTCGCAGGCGCTGTTCTATTGCAGGTATTGTTACTTGGTACAGTGGACCCCCGGATTATACTATTAATTCGTTCCAGAGGGCTTAACTTAAACCAAAAATAACTTAATCCGAATCTATTTTCCCAATAAGAAATAATGGAAATTCAATTAATCCGTTTCAGACACCCAAAAGTATTAAAGTAAATATTGTTTCCACATTAAATTACACAGAAAAGAATGAGATACAAAGTACATAAAACAGTAATAACTTGACACTTAACTTTATTGAAGAGTTGTTGATGTGTGAAGATGGAGGGAGGGGAGAGGAAGGAGGAGTTGCTAGTGCTTGAAGGGAATCCTTCAATTAAGACTTCAGGTACCAAGTTCTTTTCTGGGGTTACTTCCTTCTTTGTTTTTTAATGGCACTAGGACCAGCTTGAGTCACTGGACCCCTGTCGCTCAAAAAGTGTTCCAGAGAGTTGTTTCTGGCATATGTTTGGAAATGTGCTGGCTGCAAGATAGTCCTTCATTATGACACTAATATCAACTCTACGGCTTATTTATCTGTCACAATTCATCTAATATGACATAAACAATATTAATAACATAGAAGCATAACATATACTCTAGAATGAATAAAATATATCATTATAAATGTGAGGACTGATGTTGTGTTGTTTGTTGTTGGGTGTATAAGGGCCACTGATCATAAGCGTGCATATAGTGGTGGTGGTGGTGGGCAGCAGCAGTTGACGGCAGTGTTGTCAGTCGCCCTATACCTCAAACAACAATGGAGGAGTAAAGTTTCGTGTCGTAATTCTTCTATAGATTAATGGCTTAACTTACTACACTGTTAGTGCTACACTTTATTGCTGGCTGGCACTATAGCCTTTATCAACTCCTGCTGTTTTAGTATCATAACATATCGTAGAATCACTGAATCACTTTAGAAGACACATTCTCCCTCTCAGCCCTTTACCAAGGGCTGGCACTAGAGCTTTCTTTGGGCCCATGGTGGCTTATTTATTAGTTGCAACACTAAAAACAATGGAATAATGACAAAATGTATGGTATGAATGCGTGGGTGGCTGTCACTCGCTGGTAAACAATGACACACTGACTCTGGATGGAGTGTTGGGCTGTCCTGGCCATGCGTACGCGTCCAGGACAAATGGCTTATTCTGAGCGGATCATCGTATACTGAACCAATATTTTACGGAAAAATGTATCACTAACCGAATTTAGCGTAATCCGCGCCATCGTAATCCGGGGTCCACTGTACTTGAATAATATTTGTCTGATGACAAAAAAATTGAGCATATGGTGGTTTGTTTCTGGTCTTCAACTTGTACACATTATAAGCATTCAGCATGGAAATGTCCACAAGATGAAAAAAGAGTTTTATGTACCACTTATAACTCTTGCAAACACAATCAGCAAACACAATTTGCATGTCACATTTGTCCACTAAGTGCATATTGAGGTGTAGTCCATCACAGCTGTAGGTTTTAGAATTGGTTCATTGGTCTCTATTCTGCCTGCCAGTGTCTGTCATTTCGTTCGGTGAACGATGACAAGTGTGACATCTTGTTTGTCATGCCACCGAAATGCCATGATGTCATTGGCTGCAAATGCCTGCACCTCACCTATACGAGTGCCTGCGTTGAACCTAGGCATATGTTTCGATTTGTGCACACTGTACCACACATATCTGTCATGTTCACTTGCAAAGAAATCACTGAGTAAGGGCCTTGTGTATCAGTTTTCAGTATATAATATGTCCCTTACCAAGATATGGTTCCATCATTGTTCTAACCACATCACCAGAGATACCCAATAACTTCCTGGTATCTTGCAATGTATTACTTCCAGTGTACACAATAATATCCAATACAAGACCACTGTAGCACTCACAAAGTACTACAAACAACTTTATACCAAAAAGTTTCCTCTTGCTTGGTATATACTGCTTGAACGACAGTCTACCTTTGAACAAAATCAAAGACCCATCAATAACAAGCTTCCTGACGATACATAAACACATTTCTAATCCTATATAACCTGTCTTTTCTGTCAGGCCTGGTTTTTGTCTGAAGTGTAGCATATGTAACAGTAGCACAAATCGATTCATTGGTATTATTTCACTGAAAGCTGGGTTGCAATGAGGCTGTCTGTCGACCAATATGATTTGACACTGTGCTTATACATGTGCCATAAGCATTATTATGGCAAACAAAAGATACATCTCAGCCACAGTTGTCTCCTTCCACTGGTGTAGGCATGACCTTGATGAAAGAATTGTTTGCCATGGTGTACTCGTAGTATGTGTTGCTTTCCCTGACAGTAATTTCCATCAGGGATTCGTCAAAGAATAACTTGAAACATTCAGTTTAATGGCATTGTTCCCAAGTGTACATGATGGCTGTAGGCCACTTTGACTTTCATCAAAGTGATGGGGATTGGGAACAAATTGACAGCTTCCTGCCAATCCCAGGTGCGGTCTGCTGGTGAATACTGGATATTATCAGGTGGTTGTGTTGTGGAGGTTGGTGTGGTGGGTGGGTGGGTGAGGGTGGGCTTTGTTGTAGCTGAGCTGACTCAGTGGCGTTGGTACCAGGATGGGCCGCTGCTGGTGCCTCATGGCTGGCACCACCATCTGATGATGCATGCTCATTTTCATCCCCATTGTAACAATATCACCTTCATTTTCACTATCAGTTCCTGTTGTATGGCCACGGGATGTACTCTGAGATGTACTCCTTACCATTGGAATAGCATATGGCACACTACCAGAGTGCATGTAGCATCGTATATACTGACACTTCACTGGAGAATATTCCACTTCACCTCACTACTGGAACTGTTTTCAAGAGCTTGGAGATTATATTCACTATCACTATCATTACCACTGCTCACATCTGTGTCCTGAACATGGAAAATACAAGTTTCTCCTTCGTTCTGGTACAACTGAACGTGAACAAGATGCCACAGCACCAGAGGTGGAAGGTTGAGGGTCGTCTGGGTTTTCATAACTATTACCACTACACTTATTATATTCATTATTTTCGGTCACAAACTCATCAAAACCCTGGAATTCATCTTCACTGACACTTCCATCTGTGTTTGAACTGTCACTTGGACACAAAAGTCCCCCAATTCGCCGAGGAGTGAGGTTTTTCTTACTGCGAAGCATAGTGAACAAGGGGTACTGAAAGGGCGTTCCCATAATGCACCACTGGCTCCACGATTTTTTTCCTACTGCGCACACTGACCACGCATACCCATTCTCTCACATGTAGGCCTACCAGCTTTCTCCCGTTTGATTTGAAGGCGCCAGAATTTATGCGTAGAAGTACGTTACCGACCCTGGCTGCAATGACGAACAAGTACGTGACCAACCCTCAAAGGGGTAATGTGCCCAAGAGTGATTATTATTACGTATGGCGTAATGTTTTCCCTCCGCCTGGCAAACACCCCTCCACAGCATATAAATATAGCATGTTTATATGCTATGTAGCGTGTTTCTTATATAATTTTGAAGAAAATATCGTAGATGGGTTAATGAAAATGTCTATATTAACGTAAAATAAGACATTTAATGTGCCCAAGAATGATTATTTTTACATATGGCGTTAAGATTAGAGGAACACACTTAGTGATTTTAATGTGTACCTGCATGCCAACAAGAGTCTTCAATAAAGGTATGTAATAGTGATTTAGATGTTCATTTATCCATTTCATTAGTGCTTTATATTTATTTCCCATTGTTTTCTGTATGTAAAACTGTTGTATATGCGTGTGTGTGTGTGTGTGTATGTGTATGTATATATCTCCATGGGGAAGTGGAACAGAATTCTTCCTCCGTAAGCCATGCGTGTCGTAAGAGGTGACTAAAATGCCGGGAGCAAGGGGCTAGTAACCCCTTCTCCTGTTTATATTACTAAATGTAAAAGGAGAAACTTTCATGTTCCTTTTGGGCCACCCAGTGCTTTTGTAAGTGTATTTTTGGGTGGTCTAAAAGGACTAATCTAATTTACATTATTCCTTAAGGGAATAAATTCGTTCAGTAATGGCATTTGAACAGCATTCTTGAACGAAAAAATGACGTAAACCGGGGGTCCACTGTATATGTATACAGTGGACCCCCAGCTAACGAACAAAATTCATTACAGAAGCCTGCTCAAGTGCCATTACCGAACGAATTTACTCCCTTAAGAAATAATGTCAAGTAGGTTAGTCCATTTCAAACCCCCAAAAATACACTTCCACAAGCACTTAATATATTATACTTACATAATTGTACGATTTCCAGGGTGTTCGTTAGCCGGGGGTCCACTGTATATATTTTTTTTTTTTTTCAACAAGTCGGCCGTCTCCCACCGAGGCAGGGTGACCCAAAAAGAAAGAAAATTCCCATAAAGAAAATACTTTCATAATCATTCATCACTTTCACCTCACTCATACATAATCACTGTCTTTGCAGAGGCGCTCAGATACGACAGTTTAGAATAGTCCCTCCAAACTGTCACTATCCCAGTCCCTGCATTTAAAATGCAGGCATTGTACATCCCACTTTGATGGTTTTCTTTTTTTTCTTTTTAGTAAGTTATACGGGAAAAGGGGTTACAAGCCCATTTTTCATAAGTGTACAGTGGTCCCTCGGTTTTCGTGCATCTCCAAACTCGAACATTTATGTAAGTGTATTTTCGTAAGTGCTGTTGCAAGTGTATTTTGGGGGTCTGAAATAGACTAACCTACATGACATTATTTCTTAAGGAAGTAAATTCGTTCGGTAATGGCACTTGAGCAGCATTTTGGAACGAATTTTCGGCGAAAACCGAGGGACCACTGTATTTTTGGGGGTCTGAAATGGACTAATCTAATTACATCATTCCTTATGGGAATAAATTTGTTTGGTAACAGCACTTGAACAGCATTCTGGAATGAGGGTGAGTTTTGGAGTGTTCGAATATCGAAGGTCCACTATACGTATATACAGTGGTACCTCGACTTACGGGCAGCTCCCAACTCGAACAATTATGTAAGTGTATTTCTGTAAGTGCTTTTGTAAGTGTAATTTTGGGGGTCTGAAACAGATTACAGTCAACCCCCGGTTATCGTCGACATCCAAAAGTATTAAAATAAAATATTTTGTAGAATTTTTTGACATTAAATTATACACAATTGTATGAAAAAATAAGAAATAATAGTACAATAACATGTCACTTACATTTATTGAAGAGTTGTTGATGTGTGGAAGACGGGAGGAGGGGAGAAGATGGAGTAGTATGCTAGTGTTTGGAAGGGGAATCCCCTTCCATTAACACTGCAGGTACCAAGTTCTTTTCTGGGGTTACTGGCTTTTTTCTTTTGATGCCACTAGGACCAGCTTGAGAGTCACTAGACCCCGCTCTAACCAAAAATCTGTCCAGGGAGCTCTGTGTCTGGCAGTTCTTTAAAATGTCCTTAAATTGTGACAAGACATGGTCATTAAACATGTCGCATACACGGCCTGCAACAGCTTGGTTAGGGTGATAATCATACATAAATGTTTGCACATTAGTCCATTGGGCACAAATCTCTTAATTTTTGAAGAAGGCACCTTCTTCCATCTGAGTTCCACCTCCTTCCCTCTGGACCATTTTCCTGAACTATGGTCTGTTGTTGCTGTTGATGCTCTTGCAGATCTTCAGTGGTTAGCTCTTCATTGTGCTCCTCCACCAACTGTTCCACATCCTCAGTACAAACATCCAACCCCATGGACTTGCCCAGTTCCACAATTTCTTGCACAGCAGGGTCAGGCTCAGGGTTCTGAGGCTCAGCCCCAAAACCTTCAAAATCTAGGACACAGTCTGGCCACAATTTTCTCCAGGCAGAGTTCAAAGTCCTGGTAGTCTCTCCCTCCCAAGCCTTACCTATAAGCTTTACACAATATATAAATTAGACACATATGCAACACTTGGGTATCTTTATTGAGGAAACGTTTTGCCACACAGTGGCTTCATCAGTCCAATACAAAGTAGAAAGGTGTAAAAAGAGGAGTAGTTTGAGGTAATCAGTCCCTCGGCCTGGAGTCGATGTGTTCAGTCCATCAGTCTTGTAGAAAGTACAGCATATGTCCGTAGAGTGGCTTATATACTGTAGTCAGGTGAGGCAAGCAGCAGGAGGCGGGTCATAGTGGTACCATCCACTAGTCGAGTAGGTCTTCATCCAAAGGTTGGACAAGTGTTGAAGAATTCGTTTGTATCAAGATCCCAAGGTGTTGCTGTGTCAGACAGGGTGTAGATGAATGGTTCAGAGAACCGACAAGTTATAAATTAGACACATATGCAACACTTGGGTATCTTTATAGAGGAAACGTTTTGCAACACAGTGGCTTCATCAGTCCAATACAAAGTAGATATGGAAATGATCTTTCCAAAAATCTTTTAGGGTCATATTTATGTCTGTGGTCACATCAAAGCACTTTTGAAACATTGCTTTTGTAGAGTTTTTAAAGTTGGAAATGACCTGCTGGTCCATGGGCTGGAGGAGAGGAGTGGTATTAGGGGGCAAGAACTTCACTTTGATGAACTTACAGTCCTGCACAATTTCCTCTGCCAAGTCTCGAGGATGACCAGGAGCATTGTCCATTATCAGGAGGCACTAGTGGCAAATAATTTCCCCCAAGATTTTTCTTCACACTGGGGCCAAACACGTTTTGAACCAATCAAGGAAAATTTTCCCTAGTGACCATGCCCTTTTTGTTAGACTTCCCCATCACACACAAATTAGACT
>WNWK01003454.1:65476-81657 GCA_009830355.1 Cherax destructor | reverse complement strand
GGGGGGGGAATGGAGGGAAGGAAATGAAGGATGGAACAAGAGTGGGAGAGCAAACTAGGTGAGGTTTCTGAAAAAATGGAGAAAAGGATGGGGGCAGAGCTTGTGTGAAATTTGGAAAGGGGAGGTTGTAGGAGGAGAAGAAAAATAGTCACAAGTTGAAGCTGCAATAGCCAGGATAAGGGCTCTAGAATGTGAGGTAAATAGGCTGAAGTGAGTTACAGGGTATGGACCAGAGGGGACATAGCATCTGAAGGTGGTACACCCTACCAAACAAGAAACCCAACGGGAATGAAGGAGACATAACCAACGCTACGCCTATCAGCGCACCAAGCAGGGCTGAGGAATGAAGGGAGACAGCTGGGAGTGTGGGTGGGGAAGGGGATGAAGGTGGAGAGAGGGGACAGGTCATATGCAGTGGCACGACCAGGCCACCAAGAGCTACTGGAAAACATTGGGGAGAGAGAGAGGAAAAGGCAATGGGAGGCGGAGAGGGAGAAGTCAGTGTTTATTCACTGGCTTCAGTAGAGCAAGTTAAGGATACACAATGAAAGATGGCAGGAGGAAAGACAGATGATTGAAAACATCAATACACACACAACCCGCACGTATAAAAGGGAGGAGCTTACGACGACGTTTCGGCCCGACTTGGACCATTTACAAAGTCACACTAACACACAGAGACGGAGGAAGGGGTATTTATAGGCAGGCAGACAGGGGAGGGTACAAGAGAGTGGGGTAATAATGGAGTAAGTAGTGGAAGTGGTAGTAGTAGTAATAGTGGTAGTGGAGACAGTCATGTACTAGGAGAGGAGCACTGCAATGAGGCTAGCGGCCCGCAAGGGTGGGACGAGAACATCATCAGAGAAATAGGCGAAGATGACATGTCTGAGATAGTAAATTTTCAAGAATAGGGAGGTACTTGAAGGGGAGAAAATGGGGGTCAAGCTGATTTTCAAGACAGAAACAGTGCAAAACAGGATCCTGCAAGAGAAACCATGGCTGAAGGAATAGTCAGCATACAAGAGGGTATTCCTAGACTTGAGACAGAACAAAAATAGAATGTAAGGGACACTACCAGAGAGAGAGGAGAGGATGAACCAGCGAGACTGGACCTGGTATTCACCTTGAGTAGTGCAGATATTGAGGACATCACATATGAAAGACCCCTTGGGGCCAGTGATCATGTGGTTCTAAGCCGAATACATAATAGAGTTACAAGTGGAGGGAAGCAGGAAGGGCCGGACGAATGAAGCCTAGCTACAAGAATGGGGACTACATAGGCATGAAGAACTTCCTGCACAGAGTTCAGTGGGACAGAGAGCTAGCAGGGAAGTCAGTAAATGAGATAATGGAATATATGACAACAATATGCAAGAAAGTTTAGGATTATTATTTTTATAATCATAGGGAAGCTCTAAACCCATAGGATTATACAGCACTTGGGGGGGGGGATGTGGAAGGTATTCAGGCTTAATTCAGGGAACTGGAGCACAAATCCAATTCTCTAGATGAAGAGCCCCTCACCAGCATCAAGGAACCTCCCTTGAGGGGTACAGAAAGCTGAGGAGAGGTTTGTACTCAAGGGTAACAGGAATAACAAAAAAGCCAAGATGAGCCCGTAGTTCACCCAAAAGTGCAGGGAAGCCAAAACCAAGTGTGCTAGGGAATGGAAGATAAATAGAAGGCAAAGGACCCAGGAGAATAGAGAGCAGTCGTAGAGCCAGAAATGAATATGCACAGGTAAGAAGGGGGGGCCCAAAGACAATACAAGAATGACATAGCAGCGAAAGCCAAATCTGACCCAAAGCTGTTGTACAGCCACATCAGGAGAAAAACAACAGTCAAGGATCAGGTAATCAGGAGGGAAGGTCACAAGAAATGACCACAAAGTGTGTGAGGAGCTCAACATGAGATTCAAAGAAGTGTTCACAGAGGAGACAGAAGGGCCTCCAGAAAGGCGGTGAGGTGGGGTACACCACCAAGTGTTGGACACAATACATACAACCGAGGAGGAAGTGAAAAGGCTGCTAAGCGAGCTAGATATCTCAAAGGTGATGAGGCCGGATAACATCTCTCCATGGGTCCTGAGAGGGAGCAGAGGCGCTATGTGTACCACTAACAACAATCTTCAACACATCTATCGAAACAGGGCGACAACCTGAAGTATGGAAGACAGCAAATGTAGTCCCAATTTTTAAAAAAGGAGACAGACACGAAGCACTAAACTACAGACCAGTGTCACTAACATGTATAATATGCAAGGTCATGGAGATTATCAGAAGAGTGGTGGAGCACCTAGAAAGGAATGAGCTTATCAACGACAGCCAGCACGGTTTAAGAGATGGGAAATCCTGCGTCACAAACCTACTGGAGTTATATGACAGGGTGACTGCAGTAAGACAAGAGAGAGAGGAGTGGGTAGATTGCATTTTCTTAGACTGTAAGAAGGCATTTGACACAATTCCACACACGAGATTAGTGCAAAAGCTGGAGGACCAGGCAGGGATAACAGGGAAGGCACTACAATGGATCAGGGAATACCTGTCAGGAAAACAACAGCGAGTCATGATACGTGGCGAGGTGTCAGAGTGGGCGCCACAGGGATCAGTCCTAGGACTGGTGCTGTTTCTGGTATTTGTGAACAATATGATGGAAGGAATAGACTCCGAAGTGTCCCTGTTTGCAGATGATGTGAAGTTAATGAGAAGAAGTCAATCGTACAAAGACCAGGCAGAACTACAGAAGGATCTGGACAGGCTTCAGGCCTGGTCCAGAAACTGATTCCTGGAGTTCAACCCCATCAAGTGCAAAGTCATGAAGATTGGGGAAGGTCAAAGAAGACCACAGACGGAGTAGAGTCTAGGAGGCCAGAGCCTTCAAACCTCACTCAAGGAAAAGGATTTTGGGGTGAGTATAACACGGCACATCTCCTGAGGCGCACGTCAACCAAATAACTGCTGTAGCATACGGGCGCCTGGCTAACCTACGAACAGCATTCCGACATCTTAACCCTTTGGGGGTCAGTACCGTACTAGTACGTTTTACGAGCAGGGGTTGGTGCCGTACTAGTATGCCCAAATTCTAGCGGCCTCAATTTAAGCAGAAAACGTCTGGTAGGCATACATATGAAAGAATGGGTCTGTGTGGTCAGTGTGCGCAGTATAAAAAAATCCCGCAGTACACACTGCATAATAAGAGAAAAAAAAAACACCGTTTTTTTCGATTAAAACAGCGACTTTGCAGTCGATTTTCGTATGGTATTTATTGATGTATTCTCGTTTTCTTGGTCTCATTTGATAGAATGGAAGATATGTTACAGAAATAGAGATGATTTTGATTGGTATGACAATGACAAGTACCTTGAAATTGAGCTAAAAGTAGCGAAAATGTTCGATTTTTGACGATGTTCAAGAGTAAACAAATCACACCATGCCTCCAATGCACAT
This sequence comes from Cherax destructor, assembly GCA_009830355.1. Classification (NCBI taxonomy): domain Eukaryota; kingdom Metazoa; phylum Arthropoda; class Malacostraca; order Decapoda; family Parastacidae; genus Cherax; species Cherax destructor. The sequence continues at coordinate 78,211 of WNWK01003454.1, read as the reverse complement.
CAACTGGTGAGTCTTATATTCATGCACAAGTGCTCTGATATTATTTATACCATTTTTACAATGATGCAGTTGTATACATAACAGTAAATCTTCTATTTTTTTGTGAGAATAAAAATTCAAAATGAAAAGCAAAAGTAATAGAACAGGGGCCTGGAGACGTGACTAATGAACAGAGAACATGTTATTTTAGTGCCAGGAATGTCTGCCTTGTTTACTCTGGACCCTATTTTGAAATTGGCATCGTTTGAAATTTGTGGAAATGGAAAATTGCCATTTCTGACCACTATTTTGGGTAGATGAAATTTAAAGGCGGTTTCTTGTACTCAATCAATAGAAGAAATGGAGTTCTAGCGAAATAGCTATAATTTTAGGAGACTGAAACAATGGAATTTGTCGAAAATAGGGCTCAAAGTGGGCAAAATCGCCGATGCGTAAGTGTCATGGCTACCGCTAACTTCGCGAAAGCATAATTCTGTTAGTTTTCAATCAAATTTCATAATTTTGGTGGCGTTATGATCGGAAAAAGATTCTCTATCATTTCATAAGAAAAAAATTTTTTTTTTTTTTCCCAAAAATTTTCGACCCCAGGAACACTTTCCTGAGAAGGCCTGTCGACCCCCAAAGGGTTAATAAGAAGTCATTGAGGACCCTGTACACTGTGTACATTTGACCCATACTGGAGTATGCAGCGCCAGTTTGGAACCCTCACCTAGCCAAGCATGTAAGGAAACTAGAGAAAGTGCAAAGGTTTGCAACAAGACTAGTCCTGGAGCTAAGGGGTATGTCCTGTGAGGAGAGGTTAAGGGAAATCGACCTTGCGACACTGGAATACAGGAGAAATAGAGGGGATATGATAACGGCATATAAAATACTGAGAGGAATAGACAAGGTGGACAGTGACAGGATGTTCCAGAGATGGGACACAGCAACAAGGGGTCACAGTTGGAAGTTGAAGACTCAGATGAACCACAGGGATGTTAGGAAGTATTTCTTCAGTCACAAAGTTGTCAGGAAGTGGAATAGTCTGGGAAGTGATGTAGTGGAGGCAGGATCCATACGTAGCTTTAAGGAGAGGTATGATAAAGCTCATGGAGTGGGTAGAGTGACCGAGTAGTGGCCAGTGAAAAAGCGGGGCCAGGAGCTGAGACTCGACCCCTGGAACCACAATTAGGTGAGTACACACACACACACACACTATATACATTAGAAATAGAACAACACTAAGTGGTAGTTACATATGTTATTTTACATGTATTTCATAGCTGACATTACATCTACAGATTATTTATAAACTTTGTTTTTTATGGATGCTCCTAGCCCCAACAAGTAAAAATTTTCAGCTGTATTACCAGTGTAATGCTCTTTAATTTATTTTATCATCAAGGAATTACTGTCATGATTTGATTCAAAGCAATTTAACCCTTTGCCTGTTTCGGTCGTATTTATACGTCTTACGAGCCAGGTTGACTATATACGTGGACCCTTTATAAAACTTACTCTGAATCTGCTCAAGTGCCATTGTACAGAAAAATTCCTGGTTAGTCATCAGCCCAAATACTTTCAAGCATCAATATTATACTTCAAGACGATTCGGTTAGAAACCGGCCCTGTATCCAAAATTCTAGGCTTCAAATCACCGGAAGCTGGGGCCACATTGAGAGAATGGTTCTGTGTGGTCAGTGTATACGCTGTATAAGAAAATCCTGCAGCACGCAGTGCATAATGAGAAAAAAACTCCTATCGTGTTTTTGGATTAAAACGCCGACTTTGAGGTGTATTTTCCTATAGTATTTATGGTTGTATTCTCCTTTTCGTGGTCTCATTTGATAGAATGGAAAACATATTACCATTACAGAAGTAGAGATGATTTTGATTAGTTTCATGATGAAAACTACCTTGAAATTGAGCTCAAAGTAGCGGAAATGTTCGATTTTTGCCAATGTTCAAGAGTAAACAAATCACGCCACGCTTCCAATACATGTCAACTGGTGAGTCTAATATTCTTACACAAGTGCACTGATATTATTTATACCATTTTTACAATAATGCAGTACTCTGCATAACAGTAAATCTTCTATTTTTTTGTGTGAATAAAAAATCAAAATAGAAAGCAAGAGTAATATAAGAGGGGCCTAAAGACATGACTGATGAACAGAGAAGAATCTTATTTTAGTGCCAGGAATGTCTGCATTGTTTATTCTGGACCCTATTTTGAAATTGACAACTTTTTTTTATTTTGCATGAAATTGGCAAAATTGCCAATTTCTGACCACTTTATTGGGTAGTTGAAATCGGTTAATTGGTGGTTTCTTGTACTCAATCGATAGAACAAATGGAGTTCTAAAGAAATAGCTATGAGTTTGGTCGACTGGGACAATGGAATTGGCCGGAAATAGGGCTCAAAGTCGGTGAAATCGCCGATGTGTATATATCGCCGAGATCACTAACTTTGCAAGAGCGTAATTCCATACTTTTGGTGTCATTACCATCAGGAAAAGATTCTTTTATCATTTCATAAGGAAAAATATTTTTTTTTTTTTCTTTTTTTTTTTTTTTTAATATTTTGTGACACCAGGAGACACCTCATCATTTGAGGTTGCGACAGTCAAAGGGTTAACATGTGTAGAGATAAGCTTGCCATGGTATGGTATATGCTTTTTGTATGAGAAGAGTATGATGCAGAATAAACACTTCAGTAGATACAAGGTTGTGCAGCTGCAAGTAACACATGTGATTTCCTTTTTTAGTTAATGGGGTGGAAATCTAATACATGTATGGTAATTGTTGTTTAACCATTGAATATGTCATTATGTGACTTAGACCCCTGTAACAAGACATTTTTCATGACCATAAATACCATCACCTCTGATATAATAGTTTGTGTTTTTTCTTGTTTTTGTTTTAACTCTGATAAATATCTTTGTATTCTTAAAACTGTTTGGAATGTGAAACCTCTGTTTACTGTTTTTAATAAATATTTTAGCTTAAATTTTGGTATATAGTACTCTCTCTCTCTCTCTCACACATATCTTTATACTTCAGAATTTAGAATGTCTATATTTTTCTTTTAGTAGATCTTTTTTTTAACCCTACTACAGCCCCTCCTCACTTAGCAACATACTCTTTTACCGATGACTCGGACTTACGATGGGCTCTCTTGACCAGTATGCATACCTAAATAATGTACAGTGGACCCTCCGTTTTTGTGTATCTCCGTTTTCGGTGATTTCAATTTTAGGGCAGTTTTTTCGTGAAATATTACCTCCGTTTTCGGTGATTGGCTCCGTTTTCGTTCATGGTATGGAACATGTCCAGTGCGCAGCGCACATACAAAGCTCGCAAGCTCGCCTCCCACACACATTCTCAGGCAGTGTAGCATTGTTTCTGGTTGAGTGAACATTATCCTACGAGTTCATACAAAACATTTCTTAACTATCCATTGTTTTTGGCCCTTGAATATTGTGTGTGACTGCTAAATAAGCCACCATGGGCCCAAAGAAAGCTCCTAGTGCCAGTCCTTTGGTAAAGAAAGTGAGGAGCACCATAGAATTAAAGAAAGAAATCGTAGCAAAGTATCAAAGTGGAGTCGATAAAAGCTATAGCACCAGCCAGCGATAAAGTGTAGTATTAACAGTGTACAAGTAAGTTAAGCGATTAACCCTTTGACTGTCGGAGGCCCCATTCTGAAACTCATTTTATGTCGCAAAATTTTGGGAAAAAAAAATTATTTTCTCATGAAATGATAGAGAATCTTTTCCCGATTGTAATGACACCAAAAGTATGAAATTTGATGGAAAACTTACGAAATTACGCTCCGCAAAGTTAGCGATGTCAGCGACATATACGCATCAGCGATTTCGCCGACTTTGAGCCCTATTTTCGGCCAATTCCATTGTTACAATCGACCAAACTCATAGTTATTTCTTTTGAACTCCATTTGTTATATCGATTGAGTACAAGAAACCACCAATTTACCAATTTCAACTACAGTAGAACGTCATTTAGCACGATAGTTACGTTCCTGAAAAAGTCGTGTTAGATAATTTTGTGTTAAATAATTAAAAGAACTAATGGGAAAAATAGGGTTACGTTCCTGGGAGTCCCCAAAAAGCCGAACAAGTTTTTTTTAGACCAACAGATCTTACAAAAATAAAAGTGAATATGTAATTGTAGTTCATTATCGTGATGTATTGTTGTTGTTTTTACTTCTTAAGACTACAAATGTAATAGAAATAATAGTATTTACCTTAAATTGTGGGTGCTGGTGTTTGTGGATGATTGTGAAGAGAGTGGAGAGTTATGCTGTGGCACTACTGGGCTGAGGTGGATAGTAGAAGTTCTTGAACTGAAGTCGATGGTTGAACTGAGTGTCTAACTTTAAGTCAGTCAAGTCAGTCAGTCAAGTCAGTCAGTCAGTCAGTCATTAAGTCAGTCAAGCCATTCAGTAAGTCAGTTTAGAACAAGCCATTCAGTAAGTCAGTCAAGTCATTCAGTCAGTCAGTCAAGTCATTCAGTCAGTCAGTCAAGTCATTCAGTCAGTCAGTCAAGTCAGTCAGTCAGTCACACAAACTTATGTTTACATCTTTTTATGTGTATAAAGTAACACTTCATTACGGCCACGGGTTATGTCTTGTCTAATATCTTTTTCTTCGTTAATTCAAGATCAAAACACAATTCACTCTTATTCTTCACAAACAGCTGGCTTGTAGCTAGGACTTCTTGACGCGTATGAAATACGTACGAATGCTGGGATGGTGGGGCCCGTGGTGGCTGGGTAAGGCGGGTGGTGTCTGCTGAACCACAACAGTAGTAGTAACAAGACTGCTTGTGAGAATGGTTATTTGTTTTTCCTTCCCACAAACTGTAAGTAAGTTTATTCAGGTATACACAGATACAGTTACGAAGATTATCATACATAGCAGCATATGTGTAGAGAACCTAGGATAACCCAAAAAAGTCAGAGTGACAGTATTTCCATTGACTGACTTGGGTTATCCTAGGTTCTCTACACATATGCTGCTATGTATGATAATGTATGTAACTGTACTCACCTAATTGTGGTTGCAGGGGTCAAGACTCAGCTCCTGGCCCTGTGTATCTGAATAAACTTACAGTTTGCAGGAAGGAAAAACAAATTCCCTTTTCCTCAAAGCATGAGGATTCTTAGGCAATAAATAACCATCCGCTCAAAATTTTTCCCCTCCTGCCGAACCGTGTAATATCATCTTTACGTCGTGTAAGATGATAATGTGTCGCAAATCTTAAATCGTGCAATACCGGTAACGTGCAACATAATCTCGTGCTAAATGACGTTCTACTGTACCCAATAAAGTGGTCAGAAATTGGCAATTTTGCCAATTTCATGCAAAATAAAAAAGATGTCAATTTCAAAACAGGGTCTAGAATAAACAATGCAGACATTCCTGACACTAAAATAAGATGTTATCTGTTCATTAGTCACGTCTTTAGGCCCCTTTTGTATTACTCTTGCTTTCTATTTTTTTTTTTTATTCACACAAAAAATAGAAGATTTATTGCATTATTGTAAAAATGGTATAAATAATATCTGTGCACTTGTGAAAGAATATTAGACTCACCAGTTGATGTGTATTGGACACGTGACATGATTTGTTTACTCTTGAACATCGGCAAAAATCGAACATTTCCGCTACTTTGAGCTCAATTTCAAGATCGTTTTCATCATGAAACTAATCAAAATCATCTCTATTCCTGTAATATGTTTTCCAATCTATCAAATGAGACCACGAAAAAGAGAATACAACCATAAATACTATACGAAAATACACCTCAAAGTCGGCGTTTTAATTCCAAAAACAAGGTCAGAGTTTTTTTTTCTCATTATGCACTGCGTGCTGCAGGATTTTTTTTATACTGCGCACACTGACCACACAGACCTCATTCTCTCATATGTGGGCCTACTAGCTTTCTCCCGTTTGATTTGAGGCTGCTAGAATTTGTGAGTATACGTCCGAAACACTGGCTCGTAAGACGTATATATACAACCGAAACAGTCAAAGGGTTAAGCGATAGAAAAATGACGACATGAAACGTAACTCCTCCAATGTTGTTTGAGGAATATAGGGGCACTGAGACCAGAGCTGCCCTCTGCCAACATCTCCAAGGTAAGTGTAAATATTTCTTATTTATATAAGTGTGAATATTTCTTATTTATAAATTAAAGCGTAAATATTTCTTATTTATAAATTAAAGTGTAAATATTTCTTATTTATAAATTATGTACTACATTGTTTGTGTGAATAGTGGTGGTGGCCTGCTGCTGCCGCCGACCACCACAACTATATGTACGGCTTATGGTCAGTGGCCCTTATAAACCCAACAACAATAACACTACCGCCAGTTCTCTCATACATAATGACATATTTTATTCATTCTAGAGTATATATCATGTTTCTATGTTATTAATATTGTTTATTATGTCATATTAGATGAATTGTGATAGATAAATAAGCCGTAGAGCTGATATTAGTGTCACAATGAAGCATTTTGTCCTGCCTCCCAACAATAAACTCGCCTCCCTCTCTCCTCTCCATCTTCCATACACCAGCAAGAGTCACCAATAAAGGTAAGTGTGATGTTAAATGTTCATTTATACATGTTATTAGTGCTTTATATTTATTTGTCATTCTTTTCTGTATGTAAATCTATATTTAATCTATAAAAAATTATTTTTTGTTAATACTCCTGGGTGTCTGAAACGGATTAATTGAATTTACATTATTTCTTATGGGGAAAATGGTTTCAGTTTTCGTTGATTTCAGTTTTAATCGATCCCTCTGGAACGGATTAAATACGAAAACGGAGGGTCCACTGTATATTAGAGCTGATTTCCTCAATTCTGTTTATTACAATATACAGTACACTACTGTATAAACATTTAAAAATGTTCCAGAAATGTTATAAATGGTGCAAAGGTGACATTAAAGCAATATCAAAGATGGTTGACACAAACTCACTACCATTATAGTATGCTCCTCACTTAGCGACGAATTCGTTTACTGACGTGGTCTTAGGAACAAAACTCCGTCGTTAAGTGAGGAGAGGCTGTATAGTATTAAAGCATTGTTCTCATAAATCTTATTTTTTCTTTGCTGCAGGTAAATATGCAATGCGAGATTTAGTTCAAAAGTTACCATCTGGGAATACCCATGACAGTGGGACCAGCGATGAAACGATTGCTGCAGTTTTAGCTACTCTGAATGAGGTCATAAAGAAGAGTGCAGAGTTTTCCCGTTCACTATTGGATGTTGGAGGTGTTGAGAGATTAGTTAACATGACGCGGCATCGAGGTCGTTACTCTGTTAGGGTTGTCAAATTTGCTTCACAGGTAAGCATGCTAGCTGTACATGTAGAAGAAAATATTTCATTCAGAAAATTTAAATACCAGTGTTGATACTGCATTCTTCATATTTTACTCATTTTTATAATGCAGCATGTCCCAGCTTTAATACTGCATAATTTTGTAATATAGTCTCCTATTCAATATAAACAATATTTACGTTGAGTTAGAGACTAGATTTCTTTTTAATATGTCTGATGAATGCTAAATTTTGGACTAGATATAGATACTTGGGTATGTAATGAAATGAATCATGTTCCTTTTGGGAATATTTTTGTTATTATCAGCATGAAAAACATTGCATTTCTTATTGTATAAAATTAATAAGAAATGGGGATACTGGAAATGATGAACAATATAATAAACTCAGATTTATTTAGAAATTAAAACTTTTTTAACACTGCTGTCTTCCACCTAGGTAGGGTGACAAAAAAAAAATGAAGAAACACATTCACAGTTATTTATTTAATCACTGTCTTGCCAGAAGTGTTCCAATATCACTACTAAGATAACCTGAACTGCAAACTCCCTACCCCTCCTACAGGGTGCAGGCACTGTACTTCCTGCCTCCAGGACTCAAGTCCGAGTAAATGATTTCCCTGAATCTCTTGCTTACACTCCAACAACGCATCAAATCATAAAACCACTTCTTGCCTTTACTCCTGTCTACCACTTTCACACAAGCCATTTGAATGTCCAATTCCTTAGCACTCATAACCTTCCGTACCCCCTTAACTCCATCCCTTCTTTGGATAATTCCTACTCCTATTAGTCAGTCATATTGAGGACTTCAAATATATATATATATATAAAAAAAAGAGGATTCAGAGAAATTAGTTATCAGGATTTGAGTTCTAGATATGAGAAGTACATTGCCTGGACTCTTGAGTAGGGATGTTGTGGTTCATGGGTCATATGAATTGATATCAGTCCACTTCTGACATGACAAGAGATAAATGTTGGTGAACATGTTACATTTTTTGGATCACTCTTATCTTGGTGGGAAATGGCCAGTGTAAAATAAAAAAATAAATTTAATTTGAAATGTTCACTCATTTATGTGTAATAAGATCACAAGAATCAAATGATATCTTCATCTGCAGTTTAACAAAAATGAATAATAATTAAATTCCAAGCACTTTCACAATCTTTCAGATAGAATAAGAGTATGATTTGAGAGACCATGAAAGTGCTTGGGATTTAATTATCATTCACTGTGGTTAAATTTCATTCAGTTTTGTTCAATGTAAGAAATGGATGAGTAATGTGTGGAAGAATTATAGTTTTAATGCTAATGTAAAAATACAAATATTGTACCTAAGAGAAGGCTGAAAGTATCTGTTGATTTAAACTGGTACAAGATACTTAACATTAGGCCTCAAATTGTAAATCAATCTAAATATTTAATATTTGTAACTCTAATGTGAATGGATAAAAATTGAATAAAAATATTGTCCATGGCACTATAAATTATGTACGTTCTGGTGGTGTAATATCTGCAGGTGCTGTTCTCTATGTGGGGCCATCAGGAGTTACGTGAAGTGTATAAGAAGGCAGGCTGGAAGGAGCAGGACTTTGTTAGTAAGAGTGTTGCTGCTCGTAATGCTGCTTCAGGTGGAGCCAATTCCCCCACTGCTAATAATACCCTCAATCGACCTATGGCCTCTCAAGGTGGTACTCGATATGAAGATAGGACTATACAAAGAGGACAGGCGAAATCTCATCAAAGATATGCGCAGGTTAGTCTGTGTAAGAGATGTTGAAAGACCATTGTAGTTCTTGATAAATTATAGAAGCAACTTGATGGTATTTAATATAGTGCTGCAGGCTGTCAGGTGATGCTCTGATTTGTAAATTGTATCAAAGTGCTACAGTGACCTTACAGAATGTGTCAAGAGAAAATGTATTGAGAAAATACCAAGGTTTCCAAAAAGCATAAAATAATGAGAACACAGACAGAAATGTGATGGACTTAAAAAATGAAAACATTGATTATAATAATAATAATAATGACTAAAATGCTGGGAGCAAGGGGCTAGTAACCCCTTCTCCTGTATATATTACTAAATTTAAAAAGAGAAACTTTTGTTTTTCCTTTGGGCCACCCCACCTTGGTGGGAAGCAGCCGATTTGTTGAAAGAAGAAGAAGAAGAAGAATTAATAATAATAATAATACAGGAGTGTAGTAAAGGATACAAAGTGAAGTTTTTCTTTAACACACCGGCCATCTCCCACTGAGCAGGGTGACCTGAAAAAGAAGAAAGGGAAAGTTTCTCTTTTATACATTTTAGTAATTTATACAGGAGAAGGGTTACTAGGTGAAATATGAATCATGAAAATAGGTAAATGTTATTAGAGTAGAGCATAAGAAAATAATCATGGGTTATATTTACAGTGAGGGATTGAGTCTCATCTCAGTGAGTGCACAAAATGGATGATTTTATCAATAGGGAGCTTGGGTCTTATCTCCCACACATACAGGGGGCTTGGGTTTCATCTTGCACCGGGCTGCAGGGGCGTTGACCCCTGGAATTTCTCCAGGTAAACTCAGGTAATGAGGGGCTTGGGACTCTTCTTGCCCACAAGGAGGGGCTTGGGACTCATCTTGCATATGATGAGGGGGTTGGGACTCGTCTCGCACATGAGGAGGGGGCTTGGGACTCATATTACACACAAGGGAGGGTTGAGTCACATCTTGCACATGATGAGAGGCTTTGGTCTCATCTTGCACATAAGGAGGGGGCTTGCTTTTCATCTTGCATACAGGAGGTGGCTTGTGTCCCTCTCTCACTATGTGTACAGTGAGCAATGATATATTTTAGCACTTAAAGAATATTTACTGACTTGCATTCAGATATAGGACAAATGGGAAATGAAATGAAAATACATTATTATATATGCAGTAAATAAAATGTTTACCCTGCATTGATGGGAGATGGCCAGTTTGTTGAAAAAAAAGTAATTATCTTCTAAAGTCTGATTTCAAAGACTAAAGTTCTGTTAAAGCTTTTAAAAAAATGATGGAAGATAAATCCAAATACATAAGAGGAAGCCTTAGATTACATGGAACAACAAAGTAAAGCTGTATTGGTGTAAAAGTTACACAGGTTTTGAAATGTGTTTGAGAGTATCTTGTGGTTTGTTACACAAAAATAATAAGGAGGGGTGTTAATGTTACAGTTTTATAACTGTAGTGTAAGCACCCCTCTGGCAAGACAGTGATGGAGTGAATGATGATGACAGTTTTTCTTTTTCGGGCCACCCTGCCTTGGTGGGAAATGGCCGATGTGTTAATAAAAAAAAAAAATAACAAGTGTTGTAAATTGAAAGAACTTTTTTATATTTTTTTTTTTCATTGCTTAGGGTCAAGAATTACCAATGGCAGACATGGGGTATGGCAGCAGTGGTGGTATGGGTCCTCCATCTGGCGGGGTAAGACTGTATCCTCCTGTTCAGGTAGGTGACCTCACCCACACCAACACCAACACCCACTTGCACAAGTAGAACTTTGTTTCCTCTTATACTTTACTAATATTTTGAAGTAGCATTGTAATTTCAGATGTAGCTTTCTGGAAACTATTTTTTATTTTATTTTGTAAAATTATTAAATTAAATTTAATAAAAATTAAACCCTAATTTGATATGCAGTTTAGTAAATTGTATTATACTGCTAAAGAGTGTATCATTAAATATTTTAATGTAAGTGTTTAATATCATAACCAGGTAATAATTTTTCAAGCAGAGATAAGTGGGTCAGTCAAGATTTTATATTTATTTTAAGTTGCTCTTTAAAATTGTAATGTGATATTTCCTATTGAAACTGGGTGACCAGTAGAGCAATTAATACCATTAACTCAGCATGTATGCAGATAATTTTGTTTAATATTTCATTTAAGTAATTTGCATTAAGCATAAGTCATACCATTTGCATTTTTAAGTTTTATACTTTTCTGATTTTACTTTAAACACTATTTCATCCAGTATAATACAGGGTAAGCCCTTAGGAAGTTTTAGATGGAATACTTTCTTTTCATATCATACCTAGATATATAAAAGGCCAATAATAATTTTTAATAGAGAATATTATAACTGAAGTTGTATTGTTAAATATTTCACTGAAAGAATCACTATTATGGTAAAATTAGCATTTGCAAATAAATGTCCCCCTGTTAAGAATTTAAAGTAAAATGCTTAATATGCACAGATGGTTCTTTAGTTCAGATCTCTCTTAGATAAGCTGCAGTATTCATCATCTCCAGCCATGGAGCTAAATGGAGTTTTGACTACAAAAAAGACAGACCTTGCAGAATAAGCTTTCAATGGGACAACATTTTGTTCTATTTTGTTTTTATCAATTCATACATTACACAAAATAGATACATATGTATGTTCTTCTGGGACAGGTTGTTCCAGAGATGGGACACAGCAACAAGGGGTCACAATTGGAAGTTAAAGACTGAGATGAGTCACAGGGATGTTAGGAAGTACTTTGTCACTCAGAGTTTTCAGGAAGTGGAATAGTCTGGAAAGTGATGTATGATAAAGCTCACAGAGCAGGGAGAGAGTGACTTAATGGCGACCAGTGAAGAGGTGGGGCCAGGAGCTATGACTCGAACCCTGCAACCACAATTAGGTGAGCGCGCGCTCATACGTGCACACACACACACATATATTTAAACACTATATTTCATATACACACACACACACACACATTTAAACACTATATTTCATCCGGAGGTGGCAAGAAAAGCGCACATGAGCAGAGCGAAGCTGCTGGTCATGGGCGATTTCAACCACAGGAAGATCGACTGGGAGAGCAAAGAACCACGTGGGGGTCCAGAAACTTGGAGAGCCAAGATGATGGACGTGGTACTGGAAAACCTGATGCACCAACATGTCAGGGACACGACCAGAGTGAGAGGGAAGATGAACCAGCAAGACTGGACCTTGTATTCACCTGAACAGCTCAGATATTGAAGACATAACACAGAGAGCCCCTGGGAGCCAGTGACCATATGGTGCTGAGCTTTGAGTACATTGTAGAGCTACAGGTGGAGAGGGAAAACGGTACCGAAAGAGACAAACCAGACTTTAAAAGGAAACTACACAGGCATGAGGAATTTCCTGCAGGAGGTTCAGTGGGAAAGGAAATGGACGGACAGACAATAAATGAAATGATGGAATACGTAGGGGCAAAGTGCAAGGACGGTTTATACCCAGAGGAAAAGATTAAACGGGAAGGCCAGAAAGAGCCCCCGTTTTACCCAGAGGTGCAGGGAGGCTAAGACTCAGAGTGTCAGAGAATGGAAAAGGTACAGAAGGCAAAGAACCCAAGTAAACAAAGAGATTAGTAGAAG
>WNWK01003454.1:0-65376 GCA_009830355.1 Cherax destructor | reverse complement strand
AAAAAAAATTTTCCCAAATGCCGAGGAGGAGGAGTTTTTTCCGGGCATGGTGATCGGGGTGTACTAACGTGAGTTCCCACAATGTCCACTGCCCCCGATTTTTTCCTATGCCACTGACCACGCAGACCCTTTTCCCCTTCACCACTAGGCCTACCAGCCATTTCACACTTAATTTGAAGGCGTTTAAAATTTTTGCGATAGACGCAATAACCACTGCGGTAAACGATTGTAGACCAAAACCCCCAAAGGCTTAACCGTTTAACACCCAAAAAATATTCACAAAAATACATTTTTAAAGATTAACTATATTTTTAATAACAAAACACATAATAAATTTAATTTTTAAAATAACATTTACTTACCTTTATTGAAGAGACTTGTGGCATCGGGAAGATGGGGAGGAGGGGGGAGTGAGGAGCCTGTCTTTCATGGGTTGTGTTCAGTGCCTTTTCCTCCTGAGTAATGGCCCTTTTTGGCATTTTCTTCCAAAAGAGGCCTGTTTCATCACAATTAAACACTTGTTGGGGTTCAAATTTTTCAGTGTCTACTAACCCCTTAAATTCAGTCACAAACTTTTCAGCAGCGTTTGTTGAACTGGCTGCCTACCATGCCTTCAACACTGTGTATACCACTACTTTTCCCAAAATCTGTCAAACCAGCCTTTGCTGGCCTTAAAATCACCCACAGCACTGGTTCCAGGCATTTTTTTGACAAGATCTGATGCAACCCCTTTCCCTTTTCACAAATTATCCCCATGGAAACACTATCACCCGTATCTTTTTTATTGATCCACCCCCAACAACTTCTAAACCTCATCCACTGTTTTTGATATAGTTTTGCAAACATGTCAACCCTTTTTTGAAACATCAGCTTTTTGAGTTTTTTTTCTTTCCCGGATGAGGTGATATTAGTTTTTTTTTGTTGTACATCCTGGCAATTTCCCCACTTCCCATATTTTTTCTGCTACCCCTTTCTTCAGTTGATGGTGTTCCCCATTTTTTCCCACAATTTTTTGGGGCCCCTTGGGACTTTTTTACAGTGACAATCCAAAAACAAAAACACAAAAAATTTTTTTACATGTTTGAATGGCGGGGAAATTTCCCTAATGGTAAACAAAGCTAGACTGGTCATAATCCCCGGAGGGGGGGAAAATTAAAAAAGCATAAAAATCGAGCCTGCCGATAATCAGACTGTTATTTATATTGTTTATTATGTCATATTAGATGAATTGGGAAAGATAAATAAGCTGTAGAGTTGATAAAGTGTCACATTAATCCCTATTTTGTCATCCTCCTGACAGCAAGAACGGATTAATTGGATTTACAGTAAAATTTTTTTACGGAAATATTGCTTTGACTTTAGAACGTTTCCACTTTAGAACTACAATGGACCGCCGAGAACGGCACCCCGGAAATCATACAGTTATGTAAGAAATAGAAGGTTTTTTGAGTTCATTTTTGGGTCTGAAATGGACTAATACTTGACATTATTTTTTAAAGGAGTAAATTGTTGGTAATGGCATTGAGCAGGCTTTGGAATGAATTTTGCTCGTTATCAAGGGTCCACTGTACTCCGGGAACGGATTCATAATACAGTGCACCCCCGGATTACGTCATTATTTCTTCCAGAATGCTGTTCAATCGTTACCGACAATTTGTTCCCATAAGAAATAATGTAAATTAGAGTAGTCCTTTAGACCCCCAAAATACACTTCAAAAGCACTTACAAAAATACACTTATATAATTGTTCGAGTTGGGAGCAGTATGAAACCCGGGGGTCCACTGTAATAATAATAATAATTTTTATTTCATTACAAGTTTACATCAAGATTTTGTAATTACAATACAGTGGACCCTCCGTTTTCGTGTTTAATCCGTTCAGAGAGATCGGCGAAAACAGAAATCGCGAAATGGAACCATTTTCCCATAAGAAATATAGTGGTCTCGAAGCAGAGTTCAAAGTCCTGGAAGTCGCTCCTCCCAAGCCTTACCTATAAGGCCTATGCAATGGAGGATACTGAAGTGATCTTTCCAGAACTCTCTTAGGGTCAACTCAGTGTCCAAGGTCACTTCAAAGCACTTCTGAAACACTGCTTTGGTGTACAGTTTCTTGAATTTAGAAATGACCTCTGGTCCATGGGCTGGATGAGGAGGGTGTTAGGAGGAAAGAACTTCACTTTTATAAAACTGAAGTCCTCAGACAAATAGTCTTCCAAGTTGTGAGGATGAGCAGGAGCATTGTCGAGCAGGAGGCACTTGAGTGGCAATTTCTTTTCCAGGAGGTATTTCTTCACACTGGGGCAAACACTCCAGTGAGCTATTCCAGGAAAATTGCCTTCGTAACCATGCCTTGGTGTTAGCCTTCCAAAACACACACAAATTATTCTTGTTCACATTGTGTTTCTTGAACACTCTGGGAGTTTCAGAGATACACGAGTAAAGGCTTCACTTTGAAATCCCCACCTGCATTGCCACACAACATGAGAGTTACCTGTCTTTCATAGGCTTGTGTCCTGGGTGCCTTTTCCTCCTGAGTAATGTAGGTCCTCTTTGGCATTTTCTTCCAAAAGAGGCCTGTTTCATCATGATTAAACACTTGTTGGGGTTCGATTTTTCAGTGTCTACGAACCCCTTAAATTCACTCACAAATTGTTCAGCAGCACATTTGTCTGAACTCGCCTCACCATGCCTCACAACACTGTGTATGCCACTACATTTCCTAAATCTGTCAAACCAGCCTTTGCTGGCTTTAAAATCACTCGCATCAGCACTGGTTCCAGGCATTGTCTTGACGAGATCTGCATGCAACTGCTTTGCCTTTTCACAAATTATCGCCATAGAAACACTATCCCACTATCTGTTTTCGTTGATCCACACCCAACAACTTCTCAACCTCATCCATGCTTTTGATCTGTTTTTGCAAACATGTTAACACCTTTTGCAACATCAGCTTCCATGAGTTCTTTTCTCTTTGCCAGGATAGAGGTGATAGTAGATTTGTTTCTTCCATACATCCTGGCAAGCTCACCCATCGTACGCCATTCTCATATTTTCAACTATCTCCTTCTTCAGTTCGATGGTGTTCCTCACTTTTTAGCCACAGGGTGCCACTAGAAGCTTCTTTGGACCCATGGTGACTTTATTTCACTAAACAAGCACTAACAACAATAAATTATTGTGAAATGCTTGAATGAGCATGCTGGGTATTGTTCACTCAGAGTGTAAACAAGCGAGACTGTCTCCACGACACCTGTGCGGCAAGGCGCGCAAGCGCAGGGCATGCGGACAGGTCTGGGACGTGGGCGATTATCGGGAAAGCGATAATCAGGCAAAAATTGCGCCAAAAAAAGCGATCAATAATCAGACCAGCCAATTTCCGGGAGTCCATTCTACATTATTATTATACTTGTATTATTATTATACATACAATGGACCCTTGAAAATTGTCTCCCTTGAATATCGACATATTTGAAAATCGGCAACTTTTGTCAGCAAAATATTGGCTTGATTTTTGTCCTTTGGCTTAAAAATCGGCGGTCGTATGAAATGCGTCCAAGCGGCCTCCCAGCCACCGAGGGCACACAAACACCATTCAGCGTCAGTCTGGCATTGTGTCTCGGTGAGTGACGATCACCTCACACGTTCATAAGATACATTTCTTAATACAGTGATACCTCGAGTTACGATGGTCCCCAAAATCGCCCTTTTATGTAAGTTTATTTTTTTAAATGCTTTTGTAAGTATATTTTTGGGGGTGTAAAAGGACTAGTCTATTTTACATTATTCCTTATGGGGATAAATTCGTTTGGTAATGGCACTTGAACAGCATTCTCGAATGAAAAAATATCGTAACTCGAGGTACCACTGTATTTCATTTGTTTTAGTGCTTGCAACTGCTAAATAAGCCACCATGGGCCCAAAGAAAGCTTCTAGTGCAGCTCTTTATAATAATAATAATATAATAATACAGTGGACCCCCGAGTTTCGTAAAAACTTCACTCCTGAAGTCTGCTCAAGTGCCATTACCGAACGAATTTACCCCTTAAAAAAAAATGTCACGTAGGTTAGTCTATTTCAGACCCCCAAAAATACTTTTCCACAAGCACTTACAATATTATACTTACATAAATGTACGATTTCCGGGGTTTACGAAACTCGGGGGTCCACTGTATTTTTATTTGGACATGATACAAAGAATTACATTTGGTTATTGAGATTACATGAGGTGTACATGCCAAAAGCCCCTAGTATGCAGGGCATTTTGGCCAGACTTAAAATTAACTTAAAACTAAATTGTAAGAATTTTTGTAGATAGTATACAATGAGTAATGGTGAGTATTTAAGCTATGAAATTTGAACATAGTTTTGTACTTTTGTCTTCATTATAAAATTAATTAAATCAGATTAAACAAATTAAGGCAATAATAATAATAAAATAATAAAAAGTTATGGTTGATAATTTATAAAATAAGTAAAGTTGCATATCTAAGTTTTAAAGTTTGAATATAAGTTGAACATATCAATTAATTGTAGCAATTTATTGCAGCAATGCAACTAATTGAGTGAGATAACAATTTAAAACAATTAATTGCATTGCAGTTAGTTTACGTGGTCATTATAATGTAAGTGTTGTGGGAATAATTAGCTAAGTAAGTATTATTCATAATAGGTTTTACATTCATTCATTCGTTCATTCATACATTACATTGACTTTAAAGTCAGGTTTTACGTTAAGTGATTATTCTACTTTGCTGGGAATGGTTGATATGGAGCAATTAGCTTTGGGTGAGAAGGTGGTTTTTTAGCATCGTTTTGAATTGGGGTACAGGTAGGGTTTCTTTGGCAATGACAGGTAATGAATTCCAAATTTTCGTGCCTTTTATGTGCATTGAGTTTTTACATAGTGTTAGGTGGACACGGGGAACATCGAGGTGATCTGTGTCTAGTGTTATGGTCATGTGTCCTGTTAAAATTAGTAAGGAGAAGTTTGAGTGGTGGGTTAATATCTGCATAGAGTGTTCTATGTATGTAATAGGCACAGTAAAAGTATGGATGTCTTGTATGGTGAATAAGTTTAGGTTTTTGAATATTGGTGGAGTATGTTGCCTGGAGTGAGAATTTGTTATCATTCTAACTGCTGCCTTTTGTTGTGTTATTAGTGGTCTGAGATGAGTTATTGATGTAGAGCCCCATGCGCAGATTCCATAGGTGAGGTAGGGGTAAATGAGTGAGTGATATAGGGTAAGGAGAGCTGGTTGTGGAACATAGTACCGTATCTTGGATAGTATTCCCACGGTCTTTGAGACTTTCTTGGAGATTTGTTGTATGTGTGCCTGAAATTTGAGGCCACTGTCAAGATGTATTCCTAAGAATTTTCCCTCTGTGAGTTTTGCGATAGGGGACCAGTTTATCATTATGTTAAGTGGTGCGTTTGCAGCTCTGTTCCCAAACTGGATAAAATAGGTTTTATCAATATTGAGAGTAAGTTTGTTGGTCATCATCCAGGTAGATATTTTCTGCAATTCAGTATTTGCACTGTTGGCTAGTGTGTCTGGGCTTGGGTGAGAGATAACGTATGTAGTGTCATCTGCAAAAAGTATGGGTTTGAGTAGTTGAGATGCATTTGGTAGGTGCTAAAGAAGGCAAGAAAAATGATAGAATTCAAGAAAGAACACACCAGACAGGGTACTTCCCCACACCAGGCAGGGTACTTCCCCACACCATGTTTTATTTTAGGTTAATATAGACATTTTCACTACTCCATCTATGATATTTTCTTCAAAATTATATAAGAGACACGTTACATATCATATAGCATATAAACATTGATACAATGTTTATGTGCTATCGAGTCATGAGTCGGGTGGAAAATAAATATTATGTTTTCTCTGATGCAGCGTTAGACAAAACTGTAAATCTGGTGTCTGGTGCAGTAACCGCCCTTCATACTCGTTTGTTTACAATTCTCAGCATGAATTATTCATTATTTCTCCCTTTGTTTATGATGGCTTCTAAAGGTAGTTGTTAGAAACGATTAAACTCGGTGAACATGGTAATAATATGGCTGTGTAGTGGGGGGCTACATACGTGTACCTATGTCTACAGGCTACCTACACTGAATTCCTACAAATAAATACTACACACCTCTCTCCCTACATTAAGACTACAAATATTTTAAAGTAAGTAATGAATGTACTGTGGCAGTAAAAGACAAAGAAGGGAAGTAACCCCGGAAAAGGACTTGGTACTTGAAGTCTATGGAAGGGAATTCCCCTTCCAAACAATAGTAACTCTTCCATCCTCCCGTCTCCTACACATCGACAACTCTTCAATAAAGGTAAGTGTCATGTTATGTTGTTATATTGTTTTATTCTTCATGTCTCATTGTTTTCTGTGTAGATAAATGTACATTTCATTTAAAAAAAAAAAATTTTTTAATGCTTTTGAGTGTCTGAAATGGATTAATTTGATTTACATTACAGTCTCTCCTCACTTAACGACGTACCTGTTTACCGACGACTCGGAGTTACGATGGGCTCTCCCACGAGTTTAAAAAAAAAAAAAATAATTGTATGCCATATGAGAACTTGGGTCATGCATCTCAATCTCCTTCTTACAGCCACTCAGTACACTAGCTTTTAAAGTCTCCAAGACTACATATTTGTACAAATTTTAACTTGATTGTGTACCCCATAGTACAAGATAGAAGTGCAGCAGCACTTGTATAAGTTTCGTAGCTGACATTTAAAGCACGTGTACCCCATAGTACAAGATAGAAGTGCAGCAGCACTTGTATAAGTTTCGTAGCTGACATTTAAAGCACTCCAGAGCGATTGTTATTATTACAATAAATAAACCTTTATCTTTATTAATTATTATCATCATCATCAACATACCTTGTTCACTGAGTTTAATAATTTCTTAATTAAGCTGCTACGAGAGACACACAATATAAACACACAGACGAACACACCAGCTGATCCCTTTACTGTGAACTTCTTTTGTACTTCTTCCATTTTCCTCTTGTTGTTTTTCCTCTTCCAAGGGCTGCTGCACTTATAACTATCTTGTACTATGGGGTGCACAATAGACATGCAGCAACACTTGGAAGAAGAAAAACAAGAGAAAAATGGATCAGAACAAACCAGCTGATCAGGGATCAGCTGGTGTGTTCGTCTGTGTGTTTACATTCTGTCTTTCTCGTGGTAGCTTAAGAAAGAAATTATTATACTCAGTGAACAAGGTATATCGATGGTGATAATAATAATAATAAAATACATATACATGTAATTAATAATCACTGGGGCACTGTAAATGTCATATGTATTTCGTATAATAAGCCTGTACAAAATACGTATGACACAGGCAGCGCAGCATCTCGGCGTCAAGTATCTCAGTCGCCTTCTTACAGCCACTCAGTACATTAGCTTTTAAAGTCTCCAAGACTACATATTTGTACAAATTTTAACTTGATTGTGTACCCCATAGTATAAGATAGAAGTGCAGCAGCACTTGTATAAGTTTCGTAGCTGACATTTAAAGCACTCCAGAGCGATTGTTATTATTACAATAAATAAATCTTTATTAATTATTATCATCATCATCAACATACAGTGGTACCGACTTACGATGGTCCCAAACACACCCTTTATGTAAGTTGATTTTAAATGCTTTGTAAGTGTAATTTGGGGTCTAAAAGGACTAGTCTATTTTACATCATTTCATGGAGATAAATTTGTTGTAATGCACTGAACAGCATTCTGAATGAAAAATATCAATGGAAGTATGTTCACTGAGTTTAATCATTTCTAATTGCTGCTACAGAAACATAGAATATACACACAGAGACACACCAGCTGATCCCTTTACTGTGAACTTCTTTTGTACTTCTTCCATTTTCCTCTTGTTGTTTTTCCTCTTCCAAGTGCTGCTGCACTTATAACTATATTGTACTATGGGGTGCACAATAGACATGCATCAACACTTGGAAGAGAAAAAACAAGAGAAAAATGGATCAGAACAAACCAGCTGATCAGGGATCAGCTGGTGTGTTCATCTGTGTGTTTACATTCTGTCTTTCTCGTGGCAGCTTAAGAAAGAAATTATTATACTCAGTGAACAAGGTATATCGATGGTGATAACAATAATAATAATAATAATAATAAAATACATATATGGAGAGGTATTGGAGGATGAGCTGGGCTGGGGCTATACGAGAGAGAGGGAGAAAGTGCCAGCAGTCTCAGTAACTCCTGCTTCACCATGACATTCGGACGTATAAGCTAACGGCACTATAAAATATTGTATTATTATACTATTACTATCAATACAGGTTATCTACTTATATTTATTCCAGAATAATATTAGGTATAACATAAATAATGTAGAAGCATGATAAAGACGCCCAAATTAATAAAAACTGACATTATATAGAGAGGTATTGAAGGATGGAGGGCGGAGAGGGATAAAAAAAAAAATGTGACCGCGACCATTATAGAAAACGGTACCGCCTGAAGGGTAACTATAGAAGATCACTCGTATCCTATGCAAAGACTGAAAAAAGTGCGATTTTCTCAATTTTTTTTTTTTTCAAGTAATCAGCTATGTAAGCGTTTCCTGGAATAACTTGGAAGTAAGTCATTGACCTATTTCATGTTGTATTACCGTTAATAATAAACAGATTGAAAGGAACTTCCCAACAAACATAAAATTGAATGTTTTAATTTTGGGTGGTGACACTTTTGAAGTGTCAGTAATGTGGGGATTCCTCGATTAGCAACGAAATTGTTTACCGACGGGGTCTTAGGCCCCTATCTCCGTCGTTAAGTGAGGAGAGACTGTATAACTGTAAGGCAAAACATCGCCAAAAACACAGTATCTAGGTTACAAATGGTGCTTAATTCACAGACAAATTCCCATTGAAATTTTAGCAAAATAAAAAAAAATGATAGAAATGTCTCGCCCATCCCTTAACCCTTAAACTGTCCACACGTAGATATACGTTCACGCGCGTAGCTGACCGAACGTACATCTACGTTTTATTTTACATTCATTCAAATTTAGTGCGATAGGCCTGAGTCGCCTAGACATGAGAGAATGGGTCTGTGCCCTCAGTGTGCGCAGTATTAAAAAAATCGGGGACCACTTAGTACCTTGTGGGAGCACCAGTTCGATTGAGTGCCAGCTAGAGCAAATAGTGTGGGAAACACCAGGGATTCAATGATGTTATGTCGCATTAACACTCCTCTTATAAGAGGAAAGTAAAAATAGGTTAGATAAATACATGAGTGGCTGTGGGTGGGTGTGAGTTGGACTTGACAAGCTTGTGCTACTATGTCTGATGCCATGCTTCTTCCTTCAGAGGATGTGACCTGACTAGGTGGGTCATTGGTCTAAGTTGGGGGGTGACAGGGACTTGCCTTGCATGGGCCAGTAGGCCTGCTGCAGTGTTCCTTCTTTCATATGTTCTTATGTATTCGGCAGGCTGGCTGGCTTTGGCTGTTTCTGGCTGTCTCTCTATCTGTCTAAAACTCTATCTGTCTATATCTCTATCTGTCCATATCTTTGTCTGTCTATATCTTTATCTGTCTATATCTTTGTCTGTCTATATCTTTGTCTGCCTATATATCTATCTATATCTATATGTCCTATATCTCTGTCTCTCTCTCACATGTACACATAAGTACAGTTATTATACATAGTGTAAATTACCTAGGATAACCCAAAAATTCCAGGCAAAGTGCTATACAATGCTTGTAGATATAATACATAATAAGCATAGAAACCCCTGGCAAGTAATACGCATCGCATCGTCACTTCTGCATCGTGTATAATACCTGTTGGCTTACGAGACGCACTCTGAGACTGAGACAAGCAGACAGAAAGACATACACAGGCAGACAGATAAGCAGAGTTAGACAGACATAAGCAGAGCTAGACAAACAGACAGATAGATAGATAGACAGACAGATACAGACAGAGAGATACAGACAGACAGACAGATATTGAAAAAGGGAGGGTTCCCTCCAGCGCTGCTGACATTTATCAAAGGTCACTGGGCTGTCAAGAGTTATCTGACACTTGTCAACACACCATTCTTCAAGGAGTTTCACATACTCCAGGCACACAGGCAGACAGAAAGACAAATAAGCAGAGCTAGACAGATAGACAGATACAAACACATAGATAGACAGATACAGACAGATAGATACAGATACAGACAGATAGATACAGATACAGACAGATAGATACAGATACAGACAGATAGATACAGATACAGACAGATAGATACAGATACAGACAGATAGATAGACAGATAGACAGAGTGAAAAAGCAAGGGTTCCCTGCACACATTCATTCATCAATGTCACTGCCTTATCAGTAGTTATCTGGCAATTGTCATAACACCATTCTTCAAGGAGTTTCATATATACTCCAGGATGTCTAAAACATTGCTGGGACCTATAAATACTTAGTATATATGTATTTATAGACAATAGTAAATGACCAAGGCAGGTGAAAATGTTCACCTGTTGGTGTGATTGTGACTATTTGAGTACTATTTCAGTACAGTGGTACCCCGGTTTACGATGGTCTCCAAACTCGCCCTTTTATGTAAGTTTATTTTTTTAAATGCTTTTGTAAGTGTATTTTTTGGGGTCTAAAAGGACTAGTCTATTTTACATTATTCCTTATGGGGATAAATTCGTTTGGTAATGGCACTTGAACAGCATTCTGGAATGAAAAAATATCGTAAACCGGGGTACCACTGTACATAATATTAGTGTTAGAACAAAGATTGGCTATGAAATCACAAGAACTATTATAAATTGTAATTACCAGAACATAAAATTTATATAAATTAAAATAAAAACTAGAAAAAAAAGTATATCGGCATAACTTCTGCAAGCGGCAGGACTTGATGTTGCCGTCAGGTGAGCATCCAGTACCAAATTGGCAGGCTTATATCTCGGTAAGTACTGGCCCAAATTTTATTTTTTTAGCCTATCCTGTTTATAAAAATGTGCTCTTCATTTGTAAAAAAAAAAAATGATTTTTTTTTTTTTTTTTTTTCAAAATATTTGGTCAGCTACGCGAGTGAACGTATTTCTACGTGTGGACAGTTTAAGGGTTAAGCAGATCAATATTCTTAGTAATCACTAATCTGTGGAGTTGATCAAATGGGGTCGACGACAGATTAACCAACCTGTTTTGTAGAAACGATTTTGGTAATACCTGTTCACTGAGGCACTTTCGTAAAAATACTAATTTTAAGGATGCTTTGTGGGCTTTAAAAAGTACAGATTTGTAAAAGGAAACAGCAAATTTTGAAAGCTCCTGATGTGTTGATTGCAACACGAAAGGCCTAGTACTATCATTCTATTTCCCCCGTGGTTGTTTTGCATTCTGTATCACTTGGTTTGCGATATTTGCTTAATACAGTGGAACCCCGGTTAATGAAAAAAATTCATTGCAGAAGCCTGCTCAAGTGCCATTACCGAACGAATTTACTTCCTTAAGAAAAAATGTCATTTAGGTTAGTCTATTTCAGACCCCCAAAAATACACTTCCACAAGCACTTACAATATTATACTTACATAATTGCACGATTTCCGGGGTGTTCGTTAACCGGGGTTCCACTGTACAGTGGAACTCCAGATTTCATATGCACCGAATATCGTACGTTTCGGATTTAGACCACTGTTTTGGGCAAAATTTTGGTCTGGATTTCATACCTCCACCTGGAAATCGTATGTATGAGACGCGTCTGCTCATATGTTTGTGACTCTGTCTGCTTTTGTTACTCGTTGAGTAAACATTATTCTGCGCATTCATCTGAAACATTTTGTAATAATCCATTGTTTTTTGTGCTTGCGACTGCTAAATAAGCCACCATGGGGCCAAAGAAAGTTCAGAGTGCCAGCCCTTTGATAAAGAAGGCGAGAAACACGATAGAATTCTTCAGTGATTCTACGATATGTACGATACTAAAGCAGCAGGAGTCGACAAAGGATAGAGTGCCAGCCAGCGATAA
This sequence comes from Cherax destructor, assembly GCA_009830355.1. Taxonomy (NCBI): domain Eukaryota; kingdom Metazoa; phylum Arthropoda; class Malacostraca; order Decapoda; family Parastacidae; genus Cherax; species Cherax destructor. The sequence continues at coordinate 53,342 of WNWK01003454.1, read as the reverse complement.
AGTGTAGCATTAAGAGTGTACAGCAAATAAGTTAAGCGATTAAGCGATATAAAAAGGACGACATGAAACTAACTCCTCCAGTGTTGTTGGAGGTTAATAGGACCACTGACAACATACACCGCCGTGCGCTATCTTCCACCACCCTAAACCTCTGCCAGCATCTCCTCCAAGGTAAGTCTGTACTATAGTATACATACAATAACCACTTTATTTCTTTGTATTCTCTATTATGTTTTTATAAAATATTTCTTATTTATAAATTATGTATGTACATTGTTTTCTCTTATAATAATTTGAAGATATGTAGTCACAGCAGGAGAGAGAATAGCACTTGCCGCATCCACCACTAATCACATACGTAATGACATATTTTATTCATTCTAGAGTATATATTCATGTTTCTATGTTATTAATATTGTTTATGTCATATTAGACGAATTGTGATAGATAAATAAGTCTTAGAGTTGATATTAGCGTCATATTCAAGTACAGTGGACCCTTGAATTTCATGATTAATCCGTTCCAGAGAGTCTGCCGAAAGTCGAAATTCATGAAAATCAAAACCATTTCCCCATAAGAAATACTAATGTAAATCCAATTAATCCTTTCCAGACACCCAAAAGTATTAACAAAAAATATTTTTTTTATAGATTAAATATAGATTTACATACAGAAAAGAATGAGAAATCAATATAAAACAATAATAGCATCACACTTACCTTTATTGAAGACTCTTGTTGGTGTATGGAAGACGGGAGGAGGGGAGAGGATGGAGAAGTTACCATTGTTTGGAAGGGGAATCCCCTTCCATAAAGACTTTAGGTACCAAGTCCTTATCCGGGGTTACTTCCCTTCTTTGTTTTTTAATGCCACTAGGACCAGCTTGAAAGTCACTGGATCCCTGTTGCTCAAAACATTGTTCCAGAGAGCTCTGTTTCTGGCGTCTCTTAAAATTTGCCTAAAATGAGACAAGGCATTGTCATTGAACATATCACAGACACGACCTGCAACAGCTTTGTTAGGGTGATGTTCCTCCACAAATGTTTGTACCCTGCTCTACATTGCACAAATCTCCTTAATCTCTGAAGAAGGCACCTTCTTCCATCTCTCTCCCCCTCCTCCTGTGAAGCAATTTCCTCAGCTGTGCTCTTTTGCTGTTGCAGATGAAGCTCTTGCAGCTCTTCAGTGGTTAGCTCTTCACTGTGGTCCTCCACCAACTCTTCCACATCCTGGCCACTCACATCCAACCCCATGGATTTCCCCAAAGCCACAATAGATTCCACAACAGACATAGGGTTGTCAGGGTCAGCCTCAAACCCTTCAAAGTCTTTGTCGTGGACACAATTTGGCCACAATTTTCTCCAAGCAGAGTTCAAAGTCCTGGAAGTCACTCCCTGCCAAGCCTTATCTATAAGAGTTATACAATTGAGGATATTGACGTGATCTTTCCAGAACTCTCTTAGGGTCAATTCAGTGTCTGAGGTCACATCAAAGCATTTTTGAAAAATTGCTTTGGTGTAGAGTTTTTTGAAGTTTGAAATGATCTGCTGGTCCATGGGCTGGATGAGAGGAGTGGTATTAGGGAGCAAGAACTTCACTGTGATGAAACTAAACTCCTCCACCAATTTGGCATCCGAGTCTGGAGGATGGGCAGGAGCATTGTCCATTACCAGGAGGCACTTGAGTGGCAATTTATTTTCCAGGAGGTATTTCTTCACACTCAGGCCAAACACTTCATTGAACCAATCAAGGAAAATTTCCCTTGTGACCCATGTCTTATTGTTAGCCTTCCACATCACACAATTTACTCTTAGCGACACTTTTTCTTGAAAACACTGGGGTTTTCAGAGTGATACACCAGTAAAGGCTTCACTTTGAAATCCCCACTAGCATTACCACAGAACAAGAGAATTAGCCTGTCTTTCATAGGCTTGTGTCCTGACAGTGCCTTTTTCTCCTGCGTGATGTAGGTCCTCTTTGGCATTTTCTTCCAAAAGAGGCCTGTTTCATCACAATTGAACACTTATTGGGGGAGTAATCCTTCATCATCTACATACATCTTGAATTCATGCATGAATTTTTCAGCCGCACGTTTGTCTGAACTTGCAGCCTCACCATGCCTTACCACACTGTGTATGCCACTACGCTTCTTAAATCTCTCAAACCAGCCTCTGTTGGCCTTAAATTCACTAACATCAGCACTTGTTGCAGGCATTTTCTTTATGAGATCATCATGCCAACTGCCTTGCATTTTCACAAATGATCGACTCCGAAACACTATCACCTGCTATCTGTTTATTGTTGATCCACACCATCAACAACTTCTCAACCTCTTCCACTGTTTGTGATCTATTTTTGGTTAACATGTCAACACCTTTCACAACATCAGCTTCCTTGATTTCTTTTCTCTTTGCCAGGATAGAAGTGATTGTTGATTTGTTTTTGCCATACATCCTGGCAAGCCCCACAACTTGCACACCACTCTCGTATTTTTGTACAATTTCTTTCTTCACTTCTATGGTGTTTTTCACTTTCTTTACCAAAGGGGTGGCACTAGGAAGTTTCTTTGGGCCCATGGTGGCTTATTTCACAGTCACACTTAATAAACAAGCACCAAACACAATGAATTACATTGTGAAATGTTTGGATGAGCGCGCAGGGTAATGTTCACTCAAGGATAAACAAAGCCAGACTGACTCACGACGGCTGCGTGGGGAGGCGTGCAGGGGCGGGCAGGCAGACAGGTCTGGTACACAGGCAGAAACACGGGGCACAGTGCGAAACTCTGGACAAAATTTAACCGAAAAAAGGGGTCTAAACTCAAAGCCGCCGAAACTCGGGGTTCCACTGTTTATGTATTTTATTGTGTTGGGGCACTTTAATTAAATGTCGTAGTTTATTACATATGGGTGAGGTGGGGAGGGCTGCCCGGCTGGCTACCCATACTTCCCAAACCTGACTTCCTACAAATAAAACTCGCCTTCACCCTACATTAAGACTACAAATATTTTAAGGTAATTAACCCTTTGACTGTTTCAGTCGTATATATATACGTCTTAGGAGCCAATGTGTTTGATGTACAGTGGAACCCCGGTTAACAAAAAAAATTCATTGCAGAAGCCTGCTCAAGTGCCATTACCAAACGAATTTACCAAGAATGTCTGCATTGTTCATTCTGGACCCTATTTTGAAATTGGCATATTTTTTAATTTGCATGAAATTGGCCAAATTGCCAATTTCTGACCACTTTATTGGGTAGTTGAAATCGGTAAATGGGCGGTTTCTTGTACTCAATCGATAGAACTAATAGAGTTCTAAAGAAATAGCTATGAGTTTGGTCAACTCGAACAATGGAATTAGCCGAAAAGAGGGCTCAAATTGGGCGAAATCGCCGATGCGTAAATATCACCAAAATCACTTTCTCGAGAGTGTAATTCCCTAAGTTTTCCATCACATTTCGTACTTTTAGTGTCATTAGCATCGGGAAAAGATTCTCTATCATTTCATTTTTTTTTTTTTTTTTCAAATATTTTGCGACACTGAGAGACACTCTAGGATTGGGGGTTGCGACAGTCAAAGGGTTAATGAATGTACTGTACAGTGGAACCTCCAGTTACATGTTTAATCCATTGTGTGACCTTGCTCGCATCTCGATTTGCTCATTTGTAGAGTCAGTTTACCTCATTTAAATTAATTGAAATGCAATTAATCCGTTCTGACTCTCAGGAGGCACGACAAGATACTTCAGTTTTCGCTAATATAATCTATATGGCTTATTTATCTGTCACATAATAAACAATATAAATAACATAGAAACCTGATATATACACTAGAATGAATAAAATGTCACGTGTGTGGCTAGTGGTGGCGGAGGCGCCGACTTTAAGATTCGGGACAAAATATGTACTCCTTCAATATTTCACTAATATCATCTATACGGCTTAATTATCTATCACAATTCATCTAATATGACATAATAAAGAATATAAATAACATAGAAACGTGATATATACTCTAGAATGAATAAAATGTCATTATGTGACAAGTGGAGGCGGCCACAACCGCTCCTGCATTATTGTGGTATTCACTGCCATCTAGTGATGGCCTTTCGAAGCCATCTATTATTATAATTATTATTATATAGTACATTATTATTATACATGTATTATACGTATTATATTATTAGTATTAGTATTATTATATTACGCAATTTACTACTATTATTATTATACGTACAGTGAAACCCCGAGTTTCGAACTTAATCCGTTCCAGGAGCTAGTTCTAAACTCAAAACGTTCAAAAGTCAAAGCAATATTTCCCATAAGAAATAATGGAAATACAATTAATCCGTTCCAGAAACCCAAAAATATTCACACGAAAAATACATTTTTTAAAGAATAACTATAGTTTTAAATACAGAAAACAATTATACATATTATAGTTATAAAATAAATACAAACATTTAAATAAACACAAAATAACATTTTTACTTACCTTTATTGAAGATTGTCGATGGCATCTGGAAGATAGGGAGGAGTGAGGGAGGGAGGGCTTATTGTTTGGAAGGGGAATCCCCCTCCATAAGGACTTCAGGTAACAAGTCCCTCTCTGGGGTTACTTCCCTTCTTTGTCTTTTAATGCCACTAGGACCAGCTTGAGAGTCACTGAACCCGTGTCTCGAAAAATAACTGTCAAGAGTCCTCTGTTTCTGGCGCCTTTTTAAGATGTCCCTAAAATGGGAGAGTGTTTTATCACTGAACATGTTGCAGATATGGCTTGTTTCAGCTTGCTCAGGGTGGTATTTTTCAACAAATGCCTGCACCTTGTACCACATTGCACAAATTTCCTTAATCTCTAAGGAAGGCACTCCCTCTTCCTCCTGTGAAGCAAGTTCCTGAACTCTGGTCTGATGCTTTTCCAGTTCCAGCTCTTGCAGCTCTTCATTGTGGTCCTCCACCAACTCTTCCACATCCTCGCCACTCACCTCCAACCCCAGGGACTTGCCCAATGCCACAATACCTTCCACAACAAGCCCAGGGTCGGCAGGGTCAAGGTCAGCCTTAAACCCTTCAAAATCCCTCTGTTGGACACAATCTGGCCACAATGGTCTCCAAGCAGAGTTCAAAGTCCTGGAAGTCACTCCCTTCCAAGCCTTACCTATAAGGAAGAGAGGAGCTTACGATGATGTTTCGGTCCGACTTGGACCATTTACAAAGTAACACTAACACAAAGGACAGGTAGAAGGGGTATTTATAGGCAGGCAGACAGCGGAGGGCACAAGATAGTGGTGGAGGAGTAATAATGGAGGTAGTAGTGGTAGTAGTAGTGGAGTCAGTCATATTCTAGGAAAGGAGCACTGCAATGAAGCTGCAGTGCTCCTTTCCTAGAATATGACTGACTCCACTACTACTACTACCACTACCACTACTACCTCCATTATTACCCCTCCACCACTTTCTTGTGCCCTCCCCTGTCTGCCTGCCTATAAATACCCCTTATACCTGTCCTTTGTGTTAGTGTGACTTTGTAAATGGTCCAAGTCGGACCGAAACAACGTCGTAAGTTCCTCTCTTTTTTATATGTGCGGGTTCTGTGTGTATTGTTCCAGTCACGGTATTGTGCCTTTTTTTGTTACTTACCTATAAGGCCTATGCAGTTGTAGATATTGAAGTAATTCTTCCAGAACTCTCTTAGGGTCAACTCAGTGTCCGAGATCACTTCAAAGCACTTTTCAAACACTCCTTTTGTGTAGAGTTTTTTGAAGTTAGAAATAACCTGCTGGTCCATGGGCTGGAGGAAAGGAGTTGTGTTAGGAGGCAAGAACTTCACTTTTATAAAACTGAAGTCGTTACACAGTAGGTCTTCCAAGTTTGGATGATGTGTAGGAGCATTGTCCAGTAACAGGAGGCACTTGGGGTCCAATTTATTTTCCAGGAGGTATTTTCTCACACTGGGGCCAAACTCTTCATTGATCCACTCTTTGAAAATTTGCCTTGTGACCCATGCATTAGTGTTAGCTTTCCACAAGACAATCTTTTCTTGACGACATTGTGTTTCTTGAACACTGGGATTTTCTGAGTGATACACGAGTAAAGGCTTCATTTTAAAATCCCCACTAGTGTTAGACCAAAACAAGAGAGTTAGCCTGTCTTTCATAGGCTTTTATCCTGGCAGTGCCTTTTCCTCCTGAGTAATGTAGGTCCTGTTGGGTATTTTCTTCCAAAACAGGCTTGTTTTGTCACAATTGAACACTTGTTGGAGTTTCAAATTTTCAGTCTTTATGTAGTCCTGAAACTCGTTTATGAATTTTTCACCCACACGTTTGTTTGAACTGGCAGCCTCACCATGCCTTACCACATTGTGTATGCCACTACGCTTCTTAAATCTGTCATACCAGCCTCTGCTGGCCTTAAAATCACAAACACTATAATCAGCACTGGTTCCAGGCATTTTCTTTACAAGATTGGCATGCAACTTCCTTGCCTTTTCACAAATGATTGTCTCTGATACACTGTCACCTGCTAACTCTTTATCCTTGATCCACACCAGCAACAATTTCTCAACATTGTCGACTATTTGTGGTCTATTTTTGGTTAGCATATCAACACCTTTCGCAACATCATCTTCCTTGATTTGTTCTTTCTTTGTCAGGATAGAAGCAATATAGTGGACCCCCGAGTTACGAGCATAATTCATTCCAGAAGGCTGCTCAAGTGCCATTACCGAACAAATTTTCTTCCTTAAGAAATAATGTCAAGTAGGTTAGTCCATTTCAGACCCCCAAAAAATACACTTACAAAAGCACTTACAATATTACACTTAGCATAATTGTACGATTTCCGAGGTGCTCGTAACTCGGGGGTCCAGTGTAGTTGACTTGTTTTTGCCATATATCCTGGCAAGCTCGGCAATTCGCACACCACTCGTATTTTTGTATTATTTCCTTCTTCATGTTTATGGTGTTTCTTACTTTCTTTACCACAGGGGTACCACTAGGAACTTTCTTTGGACCCATGGTAGCTTATTTCACAGTCGCACTTAATGAAAAAGCTCCAATTAACTGTGAAATGCTTGGAAGAGCACGCAGGGTAATGTTTACTGGAGGATAAACAAAGCTAGACTGGCTCACGATGTCTGGGCGGGCAGTCACGCAGGCGCCTGGGCGGACAGGTCTGGTACACCCGCGTTTGAAACACGGGACACGTTCGATAGTCGGGACAAAATTTGTTCGAAAAAAGCATTCGAAACTCGATTCGTTCGATTGTTGAGGCGTTTGAAACTCAGGGTTTCACTGTATTATTATTATTATTATTATTATTATTATTATTATTATTATTATTACTACTACAATATAAATAATTTGGAATTTTTATTCACACAAAAAATAGAAGATTTACTGTTATGCAGACTACTGCATTATTGTAATTGTATAAATAATGTCAACCCATTCAAGACTGCATATTGGAATGGATGCTGACATCATTTGTTTACTCTTGAACATTGGCAAAAATCAAACATTTCTGCTACTTTGAGCTCAATTTCAAGGTACTTTTCATTGTGAAAGCAATCAAAATCATATCTTCCATTCTATCAAATGAGACCAAAAACCGAGAATACAACCATAAAAACCATACAAAAATATACCGCAAAGAGACGGCTAATGGCTCAGAAGTGAACTCCATTATTTATGGTCCGATTTCTTTCAATTTTGGTGTACGTTAAACATCTTTCCATCATACATTGCCCAAGTTTCAATAAGATAGTCCAACAAACAAATGAGATCCAATTCCCTAGATCAAGAGCAAGAGCCCCAAATGGATGCACTCATAACTGGAGGTTGCACTGTATATGTATTTTATCGCTCTGGGGCGCTTTAATTAAATGTCGTAGTATATTACGTGTGGGTGGGGTGGGGTTTTCTGACCTTGCTGGCTACCATACATCCCAAACCTGACTTCCTACAAATAAAACTCCCCTCTCACCCTATATTAAGACTACAAATATTTTAAGGTAAGTAATGGGTGTACTGTGTGTATATTTTACTTTTTAATGTTTTTAATGTCTAGTTCTATTGCTAACTTAATATACGTTAGTGTAAACTTATCTGGCATTTATATGCATTTATAAGTGGTGGAAAAAATGGTGTTCTGCTTTCCGGCAGTAGCCTGGGACCTAACCTGCCGTATAAATGGAGCTTTACTGTACAGTAGGGCCCTGCTTTATGGCGTTTTGCCTTACAGCATTCCGCTAATACGTTGATTTCAAATTATAACCAAAACTCTATGAGGTGAGCGGTCTTTCTAATATGGCGTGCCCCACTTGGTTTGTTTACATTCTCCGTGAGCACATCTCTCTATTATGTCTGGAAACTTTCCAAAATTTCAAGTGTTTTAAAGTTATTACTTATTTTATATGTACAGTGGACCCCCGCCTAACGATCAAAATTCATTCCAGAAGCCTGCTTAAGTGCCATTACCGAATGAATTTACTTCCTTAAGAAATAATGTCACGTAGGTTAGTCTATTTCAGACCCCCAAAAATACACTTCCACAAGCATTTACATAATTGTACGATTTCCGGGGTGCTCGTTAGGCGGGGGTCCACTGTACATACTCTGATAAATATACTTATGTGTACCTGTACCTAAATATACTTACACACTGTGCTGGCATCCAGGTACACATTAAAATCACTAAGAGTGTCCCTCTAGTCTTAATGCCATAGTAATACTAATAGTACGTAATAATAATCACTCTTGGGCACATTAATCCTTTGTTTCGGTCATATATATACATTTTACGAGCCAATGTTTTTGATGTATTAATACGCCAAAATTTTAGCGGCTTCAAATCAAGCAGAAGAAAGCTGGTAGGCCCACATGTGAGAGAATGGATCTCCATAGTCAGTGTGCACAGTATAAAAAAAAATCGGGGAGCCAGTGGTGCATTATGGGAATGCCATTTCAGTAGTCCTTGTTCAGCATGCCTAGCGGTAAGAAATATCTGACTCCCGGTGAATCTGGGACTCTTCTCGTCCAAAGTGATAGCTCTAACATAGATTGAAGTGTCAGTGAAGAATTTCATGGTTTTGAGGAATTTGTGACCGAAAGCAATGCCCAGGATACCAGAAGGAAGGAAAGAAGGAAGAAAGGAAGGCAAGAAGGAAGAAAGGAAGGAAAGACCCTTCAAGGCTGGCGACATTGCAGACCTGAGAGTGTACAAAGAACTTTCACAGCACACATAAGTACGATAAAGCACCTAAATTACTGGGAACGGTTGAAGGTCCTTGATCTGTATTCCCTGGAATGCAGGTAAGAGAGATACATGATAATATACACTTGGGAGGTCCTGGAGGGATTGGTACCAAACCTGCACACGAAAATCACTCCCTATGAAACCAAAAGACTCGGCAGGAGATGCAACATTCCCCCAATGAAAAGCAGGGGTGCTTCGAGTACACTGAGAGACAACACCATAAGTGTCATTAGCATACATTAGGGGGATTACCAATAGACCCCTGGCTGTCTTCAAGAAGGCACTGGACAGGCACCTAAAGTCAGTACCTGACCAACCGGGCTGTGGTTCATACGTCAGTTTGCGTGCGGCCGGCAGTAACACCCTGGTTGATTAGACCCTGATCCACCATGAGGCCTGGTCTCATACTGAGCTACGGGGGCGTTGACCCCCGAAACCCTCTCCAGGTAAACTCCAGGTAAGGAAGGAAAGAAGTAGTAAGGAAGGAAGAAAGGAAGGCAGGAAGGAGGGACGAGATGAAAGGAAGGAAGGAAAGAAGTAAGGAAGGAAGGTAGGAAGGAAGGAAAAAGTCAGACAAAGCGACTTATTTCCATGTGGATGGTGGGGTGGGGAAGAAGGCACAGGACCCCATGGGTGTTGACAGGCAATGAGGGTGGTGAGTGATGGTATAATTTGTCATTTTGACAGCAGCCACACCCTGACTCAGCACATTTACAAGTCCACCCCCACACAACAACCACCTTCCAGAGCTAATAGCAGTTCTATGAACGTGTCCAGTAACTATATATATGTATATATATTATAGAAACCAGAAGGAAGGAAGGAAAGAAGAACTAGGGAAGGTATGGGTAATGTTACAGTTGGGATGGTATATACATGAAGTAGCAGGTTGTGGTGGTGTAATGCTGTGTCATGACTCAGCACATCCACAAGAAAGACCAGCTTGAACCACTCACACCACAATAACTTGCACAACCACAACAACCTGCACAACCACAACAACCTGCACAACCACAACCTGCACAACCACCACAACCTGCACAACCACAACAACCTGCACAACCACAACAACCTGCACAACCACAACAACCTGCACAACCACAACAACCTGCACAACCACAACAACCTGCACAACCACAACAGCCTGCATAACCACAACCTGCACAGCCTCAACCACAGCAACCTGCCAAAAAAACACAGAGACACTCCTTTTATGTGTGATGAGTGTAAAACAGGAGTGTGTATAACACCATGTTCAAAGAGTTCCACAAGCTACAGCACTTCTAGGAAAGTGTCCAGTGACTACATTTGTATATATATATATTATAGAACAATAGTAATAAAAAAAAATTTGTATTGTTGGTTTGTGTAAACAAGTTTTGTAAACAATATAATTATAATGTTTGTGCGGTTATTGTGTTGCATACAACAAGTGTATATTTGTACATTGCACCTTAATTTGGTCTCAGAGGCCACATAAGTTACTTGAAAAAATAAAATATTGGAAAAGACAAGAAACCTTCGAATGGGAGTAAATATAAGTGTACTACCAGGTGAGCAGCATTTGCTGCTGTTGCCATACGAGGCTCATTTTCTGCCAACTTTACGCCTCCATATCTCGGTAAGTACTGATCGCAAAAAAAAAATTTTTTAGGCTTAAAACACTCGGCAAATTAATCCTAACATTTTGTAAGAAAAAGAAATTGAATATTTTGCGACACAGGGAGACAGTTTCAGAATTGGGGTTGCGACAGTCAAAGAGTTAAGTCTTATTTTACGTTAATATAGACATTTTCATTAATCCATCTATGATATTTTCTTCAAAATTATATAAGACACATTACATAACATATAAACATGCTATGTTTATATGCCGGGCGGAGGGAAAACATTACGTTTTCTCTGGTCCAGCATCAGATAAAACGTGTATGAATCTGTGTTTGGTCCAGTCACTCCCTTAACACTCCGCTTTTGTTTACAATTCTCGGCATGAATTATTCATTACTTCTCCCTTCGTTTATGATGGCACCTAAAGGCAGTTGTTAGAAATGATTAAACTCAGTGAACGAGGTATGTTGATGGTAATAATATGGCTCTGGGCCGCATTAAATACCTTGTGTAGCTATGTAGGTAGGTAGGTGCAGCTGTGTAGCCAGGTGGAGTACATAGCTACATCTACTTGCTACCTACACCTGACTTCCTACAAATAAATACTACAAACCTCTCATTCTACATTAAGACTACACATATTTTAAGGTAAATAATGAGTGTACTGTATGTGTATTTTATCTCTGGGCTGCTTTAAATATCATATATTAAGTTTGGACGGGGAGTCAGGGCTACCTACACCTGACTTCCTACAAATAAGTATTACTCACCTCTCTCTCTCATCCTACATTAAGACTACAAATATTTCAAGGTAAGTAATGAATGTACTGTGTATGCATTTTACTTTTTATTGTGTTTTTTTAATTCCTAGTTCTATTACTAACTTTATATAAGTTAGTGTAAACTTGTTGTCTGGCATTTATTTGCATTTATAAGTGGAAAAAATGGGCATTCTGCTTTCCGGTGATGTCTGCTTTCTGGCAGTACCCTGGATCCTAACCTGCCGTATAAGTGGGGCCCTACTGTATATATATACTACATATATACAGCCTCTCCTCACTTAACGACGGAGTTCTGTTCCTAAGACCACGTCGGTAAACGAATTCATCGCTAAGTGAGGAGCATACTAAAATGGTAGTGGGTTTGTGTCAACTATCTTTGATATTGTTTTAATGTCACCTTTGCAGCATTTATAACATTTCTGGTATATTATTAAATGTTTATACAGTATTTTTTTTTTTATTAACACATCGCCGATTCCACCAAGGCAGGGTGGCCGAAAAGAAAACTTTCATCATCATTCACTCCATCACTGTCTTGCCAGAGGGTGCTTTACACTACAGTTATAAAACTGCAACATTAACACCCTCCTTCAGAGTGCAGGCACTGTACTTCCCATCTCCAGGACTCAAGTCCGGCCTGCCGGTTTCCCTGAACCCCTTCATAAATGTTACTTTGCTCACATTCCAACAGCACGTCAAGTATTAAAACCATTTGTCTCCATTCACTCCTATCAAATACGCTCACACATGCTTGCTGGAAGTCCAAGCCTCGCACACAAAACTTCCTTTACCCTCCTCCAACCTTTCCTAGGTCGACCCTCACCCCGCCTTCCCTCCACTACAGATTTATACACTCAGTTATTCTGTCTCGTTCCATTCTTTTCTACATGTCCGAACCACCTCAACAACCCTCCTCAGCTCTCTGGATAATAATTTTGGTAATCCCACACCTCCTCTTAATTTCCAAACTCCGATCTCTGCATTATATTCACACCACACATTGACCTCAGACATGACATCTCCACTGCCTCCAGCCTTCTCCTCGTTGCAACATTCATCACCCATGCTTCCCACCATATAAGAGTGTTGGTATAACTATACTCTCATACATTCCCTTTACTTCCATGGACAAAGTTCTTTGTCTCCACAGACTCAAGTGCACCACTCACCCTTTTCCCTCATCAATTCTATGATTCACTTCATCCTTCATAGACCCATCTCTGACATGTCCACTCCCAAATATCTGAATACATTCACCTCCTCCATACTCTCTCCTCCAATCTGATATCCAATCTTTCGTCACCTAATCTTTTTGTTATCCTCATCACCTTACTCTTTCCTATATTCACTTTCAATTTTCTTCTTTACACACCCTACCAAATTCATCCACCAACCTCTGCAACTTCTCTTCAGAATCTCCCAAAAGCACAGTTCATCAGCAAAAAGCAACTGTGACAACTCCCACTTTGTATTTAATTTTTATCTTTAACCCCACACCTCTTGCCAAGACCCTCGCATTCACTTCTCTTACAACCCCATCTATAAATATATTGAACATCACACATCCTTGTCTAAGGCCCACTTTTACTGGGAAATCGTGGCGTTCCCTCCTACACACTCTAACTTGAGCCTCACTATCCTCATAAAAACTCTTCACTGCTTTCAGTAACCTACCTCCTATTCCATACACCTGCAACATCTGCCACATTGCCCCCCTATCCACCCTATCATATGCCTTTTCTAAATCCATAAATGCCACAAAAACCTCTTTACCCTTATCCAAATACTGTTCACCTGTATGTTTCACTGTAAACACTTTCCTAAAGCCCCCTTGTTCATCTGCTATCCTGCTTTCTGTCTTACTCTTAATTCTTTCAATAATAACTCTACCATACACTTTACCAGGTACACTCAACAGACTTATTCCCCTATAATTTTTGCACTCTCTTTTGTCCCCTTTGCCTTTATACAAAGGAACAATACATGCTCTGCCAATCCCTAGGTACCTTACCATACATTTATTAAATAATAGCACTAACCACTCCAAAACTATATCCCCACCTGCTTTTAACATTTCTATTTTATCCCATCAATCCCAGCTGCCTTACCCCTTTCATTCTACCCACTGCCTCAGAACTTCCCCACACTCACAACTGGCTCTTCCACACTCCTACAAGATGTTATTCCTCCTGCCCTATACACGAAATCACAGCTTCCCTGTCTTCATCAACATTTAACAACTCATCAAAATATTCCCTCCATCTTCCCGATACCTCTAACTCTCCATTTAATAACTCTCCTCCTATTTTTAACTGTCAAATCCATTTGTTCCCTAGGCTTCCTCAACTTATTAATCTCACTCCAAAACTTTTTCTTATTTTCAACAAAATTTGTTGATAACATCTCACCCACTCTCTCATTTGCTCTCTTATACATTGCTTCACCACTCCTTAACTCTCTTTTTCTCTCCATATACTCTTCCTCCTTGCATCACTTCTACTTTGTATAAAACCTCTCATTGCTAACTTTTCTCCCTTACTACTATCTTTACATCATCATTCCACCAATCGCTCTTCTTCCCTCCCGCACCCACTCGCCTGTAACCACAAACTTCTGCTGAACACTCTAACACTACATTTTTAATCTACCCCATACATCTTCGACCCCATTGCCTACACTCTCACTAGCCCATCTATCCTCCAATAGTTGTTTATATCTTACCCTAACTGCCTCCTCTTTTAGTTTATAAACCTTCACTCTCTCTTACTTACTGCTTCTATTTTCCTTGTATCCCATCTACCTTTTACTCCCACTGTAGCTATAACTAAAAAGTGATCTGAAATATCTGTGGCCCCTCTATAAACATGTACATCTGAAGTCTACTCAACAGTCTTTTATCTACCAATACATAGTCCAACAAACTACTGTCATTACGCCCTACATCATATCTTGTATACTTATTTATCCTCTTTTTCTTAAAATATATATTACCTATAACTAAACCCCTTTCTATACAAAGTTCAATCAAAGGGCTCCCATTATCATTTACACTGGCACCCCAAACTTACCTACCACACCCTCTCTACATGTTTCTCCTACTTTAGCATTTAGGTCCCCTACCACAATTACTCTCTCACTTGGTTCAAAAGTTCCTATACATTCGCTTAACATCTCCCAAAATCTCTCTCTCTCCTCTACACTCCTCTCTTCTCCAGGTGCATACACGCTTATTATGACCCACTTTTCGCATCCGACCCTTATTTTAATCCACATAATCCTTGAATTTACACATTTATATTCCCTCTTCTCCTTCCATAACTGATTCTTCAACATTATTGCTACCTTCCTTAGCTCTAACTCTCTCAGATTCTCCTGACTTAATCCCATTTATTTCTCCCCACTGAACTCGCCTACCCCTTCAGCTTTGTTTCGCTTAGGCCAGGACATCCAACTTCTTTTCATTCATAACATCAGCAATCATCTTTCTTATCATCCGCACTACATCCACGCACATTCAAACAACCCAGTTTTATAAAGTTTTTCTTCTTCTCTTTTTAGTAAATGTGTACAGGAGAAGGGGTTACTAGCCCATTGCTCCGCATTTTAGTCGCCTCATACGACACGCATGGCTTACGGAGGAAAGATTCTTTTCCACTTCCCCATGGACAATAGAGAAAATAAAAAGAACAAGAGCTATTAAGAAAAAGAAGAAAAACCTAGATGTGTGTATGTATATATATGCATGTGCATGCCTGTGTAGTGTGACCTAAAGTGTAAGTAGAAGTAGCTAGATATACCTGTTATCCAGCGTGTTTATGAGACAGAAAAAGACACCAACAATCCTACCATCATGTAAAACAGTTTCAGGTTTCTGTTTCACAGTCACCTGGCAGGACGGTAGTACCTCCCTGGGTGGTTGCTGTCTACCAACCTTACTACCTATACAGTAGTGTACTGTATATTGAAATAAAATAGAGGAAATCATCTCTTAATATACATTATTTAGGCATGCATACTGGTCAGAGCCCGTGGTAAGTCCGAGGCATCGGTAAACGAGTATGTCACTAAGTGAGGAGAGGCTGTATAAAATAATGAGGAGGAGGATATACACACCTGCACACATACTATATACTATTTATATATTTTGTTTAAATTTTAACCTAATTTTAAAATTGCATTAATATAATTTCAATTTTAATTTTAATTCCATTTTAATGCAATTTTAATATTGCGTTACTCATCTTTAGGAATGATAGTATATCTAGAGTTACATAATTTTGAAATTTAAAAAATCTGTGATTTCTTTTATGATTTGAAAAATTATTTTATTGTTAAGTAAAACGTTAAAATATTGAGAACACTGCATTGTGTTCATAAAAATATATTAGTAAATATCATGACTTATCTATATTAGGTAGGAAAATTCTTTTAGAAATAATTATAAGCTTTATAGAATCTTACTTTAAATTGAATTTGTATAAAAAAATGGGTAAATTGGAGAGGTCAACTAGGTAAGACTTGACTGCACTGTAAGTTGCTTGACGCTCATGCTACACCACTGGTGTATTGGCTTAACCCATATTCTCTCTCTTCCTCCATAGGATATTGGAGTTCCTCAGCACTAACCCAGCGCTCATGTAATGGTTGGTTAGTTGAGTGGTTGGTTGGTTAGCTTCCAATTTCCTTTTATGGTAGTCTCATATGGTTTCTTGCTCTTTTTTCTTGTACTTTTGCATTCTTGAACCTTTGAGTAATACTTCTTCACTAGTATATATTAAGTAAATTATATAACATTTGATTTTGTTACTAATTTTGAAAATATTTTTGTATAGAGTAAATTATACAAAAAAATCATCAGCATCTTGTAGCTAGTTTTAACGCTGTAATATGCTTGTAATAAATTAGTAATGTGCTCTCTTTTTTTTGTTTGTTTTTGCTGTGTGGCTTTTGTAGAAATGCCATGTGTTTGTGGAAATCATGTCCATATATTGGTGATATTTTTTGTTTACATATAGTATTAAGCAGAAATTGTCAATCTTTCATATTTTTACAACAATCATAATTTAATTGGATATACTTTTCATTAGGGCAAACCAGGGGAACCAGTATATGCCAAGGTGAATAGGGACAAGAAGCGCAATCGAAAGTATGACGGCCTTGGTCCACATTATGGATCACTGGGTGGAGCTGATGACTGGGGAGGGCCAGTCTACACTGGTTCCCCCACATCATCTCCCAACTTTAACAACAGCTCAAGTATGAACAATAACAACAGCAGTAACAACAACAACAATAATAAAAATAACACCAACAACAACAGTGGCAGTAGCAATACCATCAACAACAATGGAGTGCTACTAGATAAAGGAGATGGTCAAGCAGGAGATTCTTGGGTGTGAACATTCTACTGCTGTTCTGGACTCATCCCTGCTGCTCAGCTGTACAACAGAAATAGGAGTCATTCATTTGGCTGCCTCTTTTATGCATGTCCTGCTGTGCATTTTCTATTGCAGTGCCACAGGAGATTGCAAGATGATTATGTTCACCTTGAAGTTTTCTTCCACGCTCATTATCCTGTAACTAACTCGCTGTGACTAAGAACAAGTTGCTAAAGGTAACACTGTAATAATTACATTAATTCATCTTTTATGGTGTTATAAAAAGTGGACTTTTGAGTCTGACTGCTGATGTTTTGTCTGTTATATTGATGTTGACACTCGTTGTGCATGTTATGTGAACACTAGTTAGTGACAACTCAGTTCTGTTAAACTTCTTACATAATGTGTGATGGGGAAAAGGCAAAAGCTCAATTTGATAAGCATCCCTATTATATATTTTATAGAAGCACACAGATGGTGCCAAGAAACTTTATTACTTTGATACCTTGTAAAGACATTATTGTATCAGTCATTACTCATAGAGTGTTTATATACTTAAGCAAACAAGTTTGCTAATGGATGATTGGAGCAGGGTCATGCTCATAGCTGCTCTTTGTAGACAGTTAATTTTCTACTGTTTCATACTGACAATCCAAAGTGTGACCTTTGTGTTGGTTTGTGAGGCATCGACCTGGGTCCTTAATATGGATATGCACACACAACCATAGTTTGGACAATAGTGGTGTGTTTGTTTATTCCTAGTGGTGGACCAATATAATGGCTGAAACTTGGCAAGAATGACTGCCAGCACAAATTATCAGTCGGGTGTTTTGCAAACTGGACAAGAGTGAACTGTGTGTGCCAGAGAACTATGGATGGCCAGGGAGAGGGTTGCATGTGAGGCTTTGGTGCAAAGATAAAAATGTTGCAGTGTTTTGTTTCAAAAGTTTCACTGCTCTTGGTCATATTAATTATAGTGAATAGGTTGTTTATTGAGTAGAGGTTAACCTTTATTGTATTGCCGTGCCTCCTGCCGGTCCTAGGAGTCTGATGCTTTGAAGAAGGTCAGTGTAATCTTAACAAGACCTTCTCCAAATACCTTTCTACCTCCCTAATTTCTTCCAGGTTCCCAAACTCTTCTCCCTGGTAGGAACATGCAGTTAGACATCTAGTTCCTTTTACCTTTCACAAAGGAAAATTTTGCTTTGTATAATACACAATCGTATAGGTTTTATAATTGCAAACATTTTATAATGTGCACGGGGTCGACTGAATTTTGAGTAGCTACTGTGCTGTCATGTGCTTGTGTAATATATCTTGTAAGATGAATGGTCATAAATGCAACAAACTATTATATAGAAGACACTTAATCCTATCTCAACTCATTGTGATACATTTTAAAATTTTACTTAAGCAATTCACTTAACTCATCTCAAAATCTGCTTTATATGGTAAGCCTTTTCAGGTATTTTGTTTAATTTTTTTAAATTGTTTTTAGCATTTTATCAGACTTGCACATACAATATTGCTACTTTTTCAGCATTGGTTGTTAGAAGAGGTGACACTAGCCAGACTGTGTGATCCCAGGAACTTTTCTCTGCTAGGGTATCCTACAGTCCCTATGGCATTCTCAGGCTGCTATGACTTGTGATTACCTCAATGTTCAAGTTTAAATAAAATTTGTTAAAGTGGTAGAATGTTGAATCAAAATGTAGGATTGTGTGAGCAAGACATTGGTGTCAGGAAGCCTGAGTGTCAGATCAGCACTGACCAGCTTACTATAGGTTGTCTCACATTCCAGGGTAGTTTAGGTGATGCACACTTAAATTCAGAGGTAAGTGTTCACATGTGACTGACATTAAGTAGCATGTAACTTGTGGCAGAGGCAGCAGTAGAGCACTAGATGGCAGCTATTAAGGGGGTTGGGGGGATGATTGTGCATTAAAATTTTCACCATGAAGCCTGTACATTCACCAGTGAAGAGCTCATTTGTTGCATTCAGTGTGAGGTGACACTTTGTCCTGCTCTACAGGGTTTGTATAGTGCCAATTAAACAGCTCATGTCAGCCAAGTCTGTCAGCTCAAATGGGGGTGGATCAACTCTACCTAGTATAGGCAGCTCATGTCAACCAAGTCTGTCAGCTCAAATAGGGTAAATCAACTCAACCCAGATCTGCCTTCTTTCAAGGGAAATTTTTGACATGTTTGTGTATACTTTCATTGGAAAATTTGTTAAAAGTGCAGTTCATATCAGAGCATAAGGTGGGAAAGCCAGTTGGAACATGGGGTCACAATGTATCAGTAGACATCCCATCTTTTTTAAAAAAAAATTGATGTTAATTACAAAACATGATTTTTTTACACTAAATATTTTCCTTCTCTCTCCTATGTAGAGTCTGCTGTTACACTCTTGTCTGATGAGCATTTACTTTTATCAGAGTTATGCATTTTGCAAAGAATATGGCAGTGACAAATGTTATGCATAATTCGCACAGATCTATGTTTGTCTTGCCTTGATGGTTGCTTATGTTCATTATGTTGGTTGATATATGCCTTATTTTATTTTCACATGATTGAGTATTCAGTAACAAAGGATTTCTAGTAAAATGTATTGGGTATTTATACAATAAAGAGATAAAGTTGTTAATTATTCTTACTTTAATCAAATTATATCATCAAGAGAATTGCCTTGGTGTGGTGAAGGGCTCTTGATCTAGAGAATTAGACCTTTAAGCTCCTTTGCTGGATCAGATTTATATAACTCCCTTTCCCTATCTCCATTTGACTTATATTTGGGGATCTTTCTTTCTTTCTTTCAACACGTCGGCCGTTTCCCACTGAGGCAGGGTGGCCCAAAAGGAAAAACGAAAGTTTCTTCTTTTACATTTAGTAATATATACAGGAGAAGGGGTCACGGCATTTTAGTCGCCTCTTACGACATGCATGGCTTACGGAGGAAGAATTCTGTTCCACTTCCCCATGGAAATAATAGAAAAGAAGAACAAGAACTAGTAAGAAAATAGAAGAAAGCCCAGAGGGGTGTGTATATATATGCTTGTACATGAATGTGTAGTGTGACTGAAGTGTAAGTAGAAGTAGCAAGATGTACCTGAAATCTTGCATGTTTATGAGACAGAAAAAAGACACCAGCAATCCTACCATCATGTAAAACAATTACAGGCTTTTGTTTTACACTCACTTGGCAGGACGGTAGTACCTCCCTGGGCGGTTGCTGTCTACCTAGGATATTTGGGGATATTTCCCCCTTATGAATTTCAGCTCCTAGACAGAGCAAACAAGGATTGTTATCCACCCCATTTCATTGAGGACCTTGGTGGTAGTGCCGTTTGCTGTGGGAATTGGATTGTTGGGATGTGCCGAGACTCCAGTGGGTGGCCATACCCCCCACATGTCCTTGGATGATAGGGTATTCCTTGAGGCTGCCTGTCGGTTCCAGGTGGTGGCAGCCAGAAAGGGGTATGACTCTTGGCATGATTTCAGCTGTCTGCCACTCTTGTTAGCTGAGCCTAGCTCAGTTAACCCTTTCACTGTTGAGACCCCTGCTCTCAAACTTGATCTCAATGTCGAAAAATTTTAAAAAAATTTCATGAAATTATAGAGAATCTTTTTCCAAAGGTAATAAAACCAAAAGTATGAAATTTGATGGAAAATTTACGGAATTACGCTGTTGCAAAGTTAGCTGTCTCGGCGATATTTACACATCGGCGATTTTGCCCACTTTGAGCCTTATTTTGGGCCAATTCCTTTGTTCCAGTCAACCAAACTCATAGCTATTTCACTAGTACTCCTTTTATTCTATCAATTGAGTACAAGAAACTGCCCCTTTACTTATTTCAACTACCCAATAAAGTGATCAGAAATTTGTAATTTGTCCAATTTCACACAAAATTCACGAAAGGTCAGTTTCAAAATAGGGCCCAGAATAAACAATGCAGACATTCCTGGCACTAAAATAATATTTTCTCTGTTCATTAGTCATGTCTCAAGGCCTCTCTTATATTACTCTTGATTTTCATTTTGAATGTTTATTCACAAAAAAAATATAGAAGATTTACTGTTATGCAGACTACTTCAGTATTGTAATAATTGTATGAATAATATCAGCGCATTCATGAACACACACATTAGACCCACCAGTTGACGTTTATTGGATGTGTGACATTATTTGTTTACTCGAACATCGGCAAAAATCTAACATTTCCGCTACTTTGAGCTCAATTTCTAGCTACATTCAGTCCTGAAACCAATCAAAATCATCTCTATTTCTGTAATATATCTTCCATTCTATCAAATGAAACCAAGAAAATGAGAATACAAACATAAAAACTATAAGAAAATACACTGCAAGGTCTGTGTTTTAAACCAAAAACATGGCCACAGTTTTTTTCCTTATGCGCTGCATGTTGTTGGATTTTTTATGTGGTGCACACTTACCACATAGACTCATTCTCTCATATCTAGGCCCAAATTTACCGCTCACTGCTTATCTGAGTGAGCTGAGTTTATGGCATCATACTACGGGACTGACAGTGGCTTCAAAGCCGTGATACAACGGGACCGACATTGAAAGGGTTAATGCATGAAGTGTCATCTGGGTAGTACTGGTATACTGGGTGGGGTAAGGAGCAGTTCCTATGCAACATCAGTACTATGTGTCGCATCGAGGGTACTCTTCGACACAGAGAGGGATATATAGTTCGTTTCTCTGAGCTGTTCCTCCTTCCCCTTTTTTTCTAACTCAAAATAAAGAAACCTTAATTCATGAAGAGTCCAGTCCACATTCTGCCTCCTCCTGAGCCACTTACCCCTGCGACACCCTTTACGGACTCAGGTGCCAGGGTTTCATCTGATCTTTTTGATACCTCTGACCTTTGCTCTACATTGACCATGCTCCTGGCTTTTTCCATGACAGTACATTGATTTTTAAATAATTTGTATGTCACAGGACATTGGCTGGATGCCAGCGTCCAAATGACCTCAACTCATACTTGACAAATCTAGACACTATTAGACATTCCTTCTTTCTCCAACCCTAAGAAATGCGCTACCTGGAAATTTCTTTCCCTCCACTCTATATTTTAAAGACAACCTTGGATGAAATTCTTTTCTCTTCTACCTACAACATTTACTGATTATTTCACATGTTTTTTCATGTCTTCACATGTCTTTTCATTCCCTCAAGAGTGGGATGTGCATTGTCACTGTGAAGGGCACTGAGCAAGTTGACAGTTTTTACCTCCACTATTGACAACACCCCTGTCATAATACACAGATATTCCTTTCTCATTTCTAGATGTGGTACTGCCCTGCTTACTATTGTCCAATAAAAATTTATGCAATGTGTCCTAGACATTCAGGAGCAACTTGGAATTCCAAAACCTCCCAGTCATCAAAGGGGAACTTATGTCTACTCTACCCAGGGTCAAAGATGTTATCCTATCTTCTAGCTTCTGTTTATATTACAGGCCAATGCTTAAAAGGTGAACCTGGAGTTTCTCCTTACACCTCAATAATGCAGACATTGCTGGAACTTTGGCCACCTGGCCAAGTATTGTAGATCACTGTAAGAATGCCCATTCTGCTTTGCAGCAGATCATAATAATCCATAATAATTTTGGGCAAGTGAAGGGGGATGAGGTCTGCTACTCTGTGCCCTCATTTGTCTAAATTGTGGAGAAGTTCACCCTGTGTATACCTGTTGATGCCCCCTTCTTTTGAGAGAATGTGAAAGTCATTGTCTCATATACTATGGCATTGACTCGACTCATGTTTCCAAGGAAGACCTTCCAAGGCTCTCCTACTTCAGAGCAACTTGGAGTCCTCAGATCCCTCTTGTACCTTCTTCCACAGTCACCCGAGTTCAACCCTTATGCAGTCATCACCTCTGATGTTCCTACTTCGTCTTCCATTTCACATGGTTCTCCCACACAATCTTCCATAGTTGGGCCCTCATCTCTGTACCTCTAACCTCAAGAGGCCCAAAACTCTCTTCCAACCTCTTGCTCATTTCTTAATTTTTCCTCCCTCTGTCAGCACACACTCGTCTGCACACCTGTGCACCTCACACATTCCCAGTATTGTCATCCCTGCGATCCCCGTTGGGGAGGGGAACCTTTACTGCGTCTGTGTAGCATCACCACCATGATGCAATACTCCAACAGGGTCAAGATCAAGCCTGTTAGTGGAGCTATAAATGACTCCACTAAGCTAGCACTTGCGTCTGCTGTTAGCAAGAGTCTGCAAGTAAAATTCACTGCTATCCTGACACTCAAGGTGGCCTTCATTGTCGTCTGCACCGACGACAACGAGGCTGAAAAACTACTGACCACCACTGCTTCTACCAAGCTTCAAGAACGGGGATTTCAAATCTGGACTTCCCCTGCAATGAGGGCTAAGAGGACTGTGTTCCTCAAACGCCTAGACTCACTCATCATTGGTCAAGACATCGCTGACATCAAGACATCTATAGAGGACCTGAACCCCTGGGCAAAGGTTGACTCCATTCTAAAAATACCTACTGCTCCGTCCATGATGAAGGTCACCTTCACTGACGTCACCATGGCGGAGAAAGCACTAGATGAGGGAATAGCAGTACATTACTTTCACATCAACCCTGCCTTCATTGAAGCAGAAAGATACACAATTGTTCCACAATGCTACAACTGCTTCTCGTACTTACACAGCACCAAGGAATGCACCAATAAGGACAAGAAGTTCTGCACAAACTGTGGTACTGAAGGCCACGACTACAAGTCCTGCTCCACCACTACTCAACCCAAATGTCTTAACTGCAAGACTGAGCACCATACCTTGGCTGCTCGTTGTCCAACACGCCGTGAAGTACTGAAGAAAGCACAAGAAGTTAACCTGAAAAAAGCACAGCATAAGTCACCTACATATGCTGCCATCGCCAAGATCCAGTCCAACACCACTAAGATTCTCAAAGCCACACTACCACCCACCAACGCAGTCGCTACACCACCAACAATGGACACCACTAAGATCCAGTACTGTATGATATATGCCCACATGGCCAACATGGCGAATCCTGGCTCCTTCAACACTGTCATCAACGAGATCTTTGAACTTAATAATATGCCCAAGTTCAACTTCCCAGACTCGCCACCATCAGCTGACATCATTAAGTGCACCAGTGCGCCACTTAATATCACAACGCCTGCTCAGCCAACACAGCCGCAGCCTCCACCACCACCACCACCTCAAGCTCCTCCCTCCACCATGGAGATGGACCAATCAGAGACCGCGCTGACGCCGACACCACCACCGCCAGCACCTGCCGCCACCACCACCACAACACTCTCAACAGAAGATACTATCGTCACACCACAATCTCCACCACCCAAGAAATCAAAAAAATTCACAGATGAGAAAACACCAAGACACATAGCATTCAAGTTTGCTGCCTTCTACACCGCTGATGCAAGTGAAGACGACCTATCCTTAAATGAACTACACACAAGACTGCTAAGTGGAAAAGTCAAGTTCGCTACTATACCACTAGAAGACGGTGAAACTAGAGACACTGTACTGACACTCGCTGAGATGCTAAAAACAGTCTCAGAGGCAAGTACAGACCCACAATATTTCAACTCCAGAGTCTACATTGACGTCATGAACAAAGCCACGTTTAAAAGCTAACAAACGGCTCCGCCATTAAATCACACCCAGTAACAGCCACGACAGCCACGACGTAATCAAGCACCTCACCATCTAACTGCAAGTCCCAGTCCCTGTCAACCCACGCCAGTCGCCAGCCTTGTCACCAGCTAGTACTTCTGTGCAGTGATGCAGCCAGCAGCGTAACACCTTCTACATCGCCTGCAAATTCCTGATCTTCAGTTCCTGATCTCCAGCTCCTGTCCCCTATCGCTCCGCAGCTGGGTTAAGCCCTGGCACTTTATCTACGACTCAAGACCTTCCTCTCACCGACTTCTCTTCAGCTGTCCACACTTCCCCGCTCACCCACTTGTGGGTCTTACCTAGACTGTCTTGTCTTGTCTTGTCTCCCTCTGTGTCTTTCCCCTTGTCTCCTATATTGTGACAGTTGTGAACATTCATCTGCCCCCAATTATAGCCACTGCTATTACTACTGTCTACCCAGATTCCCTCCTCCCCAGACACCCCTCTCTGTTTCCTCCAATTTTGACAGCTACCAATATCTCTCCACCCTCTGCTTCATCTACCTCTTCTGCCTCTTGTGTCATGCTTCCTGCTACTTCCTTGTCTTCAGAAACTCTTGAATATATAGCCTTTTGTGGAGACAAAACCTGCAATGAACACCAACACCCCTCTCCCCCCCACCTTTCACATTCTCATCCTCTGCAATCTCCCTCCTACACCTGCTGACAAATGCCTTTTAGGGTTACCCCACTTCCAGTACCATCATACACATCATACACAATACCAATACCATCATACACAGACTTCACTGACCCCCTAGCTCATAGCCACTACTTGTTTTTTGTCATCATTGTCTTACTTTTTTTGTAATACAGTGGAACCAAATTCGACGAAAACTAAAGCAATATTTCCCATAAGAAATAATGTACGTAGTATATATTTTATAGAGAATAACTATAATTCTACATACAGAAAACAATGAGAAATAAATATAAAGCATTAATTTTGATGGATAAATGAACATTTAAATAAGTTTTACCTTTATTGAAGACACTTGTTGGCGTATGGAAGATGACGAGGAGGGGAGAGGGAGGAGAGTTTGTTTGGAAGGGGAATCCCCTTCCATAAGAACTTCAGGTATCAAGTCCCTATCCAGGGTTACTTCCCTTCTTTGTCTTTTACTAGCACTAGGACCAGCTTGAGTCACTGTACCCCTGTCGCACAAAAAATCTGTCCAGAGAGGTCTGTTTCTGGCGTCTCTTTAAGATTTGCCTAAAATGGGACACGGCATTGTCATTGAACATGTTGCAGACACGGCTTGCAACAGCTTTGTTAGGGTGATATTTCTCCACAAAACTTTGCACCTCACTCCAATTTGTGCACATGTCCTTAATCACTGAAGAAGGCACATTCTCCCCTCTCTCTTCATCCTCCACTGAAGCAATTTTCTCAGCTGCGATCTGTTGCTGTTCCAGTTGAAGGTGTTGCAGCTCTTCAGTGGTTAGCTCTTCCCTGTGGTCGTCCACCAACTCTTCCACATCCTGGCCACTCACATCCAACCCCATGGACTTCCCCAAAGCCACAATAGATTCCACAACAGGCATAAGGGTTGTCAGGGTCAGCCTCAGACCCTTCAAAATCCTTCTCTTGGATACATTCTGGCCACAATTTTCTCCAAGCAGAGTTTATTGTCCTGGAAGTCACTTCCTGCCAAGCCTTATCTATAAGGCTTATGCAATTGAGGATATTGAAGTGATTCCTCCAGAACTCTCGTAGGGTCAATTCAGTGTCTGAGGTCACTTCAAAGCACCTTTGAAACATTGCTTTGGTGTACAGTTTTTTGAAGTTTGAAATGACCTGCTGGTCCATGGGCTGGATGAGAGGAGTGGTATTAGGGGGCAAGAACTTCACTGTGGTGAAACTAAACTCCTCCAACAATTGGTCTTCCAAGTCTGGAGGATGAGCAGGAGCATTGTCCATTACCAGAGGCACTTGAGTGGCTATTTATTTTCCAGGAGGTATTTCTTCACACTCAGGCCAAACACTTCATTGACCCACTCAATGAAAATTTGCCTCGTGACCCATGCCTTATTGTTAGCCTTCCACATTACACACAATTTACTCTTGATGACATTGTTTTTCTTGAACACACTGGGATTTTCACAGTGATACACCAGTAAAGGCTTCACTTTAAAATCCCCACTAGCATTACCACAGAACAAAAGAGTTAGCCTATCCTTCATAGGCTTGTGTCCTAGCAGTGACTTTTCCTCCTGCGTGATGTAGGTCCTCTTTGGCATTTTCGTCCAAAAGAGGCCTGTTTCATCACAATTGAAGACTTGTTGGGGGAGGAATCCTTCAGCCTCTACATACTCCTTGAATCATCAACGAATTCTTTGGCCGCACGTTTGTCCAAACTTGCAGCCTCGCCATACCTTAACACATTGTGTATGCCAGAATCTTTAAGTTGTTCAACCAGCCTCTGCTGGCCTTAAATTCACTAACAGCAGCACTTGTTCCAGGCATTTTCTTTGTGAGATCCGCATGCAACTGCCTTGCCTTTTCGCAAATTATCGCCTCCACAATACTATCTCCTGCTAACTGTTTTTCATTGATCCAAACCAACAACAACTTCTCAACATCTTCGATTGTTTGCGATCTCTGTTTTGTTAGTACACTTACCTCTTTCACAACATCAGATTCTTTGATTTCTTTTTTCTTTGCCAGGATGGAACTAATCGTTGACGAGGACTTCCCGTACATCCTGGCAAGATCGACCACACATACGCCACTCGTACTTTTCTACAAGTTCTTTCTTGAATTCTATCGTGTTATCAAAGAGCTGGCACTTGGAACTTTCTTTGGCCCCATGGTGATTTATTTAGCAGTCGCACTCAATACACAAGTACAAAAATCAATCGATTATTATGAAATGTTTCATATGAACGCGCAGGGTAATGTTCACTTGACGATAAACAAAGCCAGACTGACTCAGAATGCGTGCGTGGGATGCTTTGTGTAAGCGTGGGCAGGCGGACACGTTCGGTACGGTAGACGAAAACCAAGGTGACAATATTTTGACTAAAAAAGTCGTCGAAAACTGTGAAGGTTGTCGCCAATCTTCTCAGGAAAAGTATAATAGAAAAAGACTAATAACAAGAAAAATAAACACTTTATTTTAATAGAATGAAATTTAAATAATAAATACGTAAATATGATTATAATACATGTAATCCTATCTTAAGAAAATTGAAAACAAAAAAATATATATATGATCGAAAGCTAGATATTTACAGCTGTGATGATCTTAACACAGAAGCAATGAATCTATGTTATACTCCGTGGTGGTGGTATTGTTGTTGCCTCGATGTTTTCCACAAATCCATCAGTTTTTCAACATCCACAATGTCACAAATGATGTCAGGGACTCTGTTGCAAGTTGTTCCCTGGTAACGTACAGTTGCCTGATGTTTCTAGTGTGGACTGAGGTACTACTGGTGTAGTGTAGAATTGGTGGTAACTGTTTCTCAATTGGTGAGTACGCCGGCCCCCCACTCAGCCTTGAATCCGATGATCCGTGCGGAAACAGAGGACTGTGAAAGAAACCACAATAATTACTCACCACTCTAGCATTAATTTACATAGTAGGCATAAGGCCTTTAAAAGAAATGGCAAAACTAATAAATAACTCTACCAAAAACCAAGGCAGGACATAGCAGAAGTGAATGTTGTTAAACATGAGTGAAGCTCCAAAATAATTAAAGAGTGAAGCTCTTGAACATAAAATAATGAAGATACGAGCAGCCGTGAAGTACTTACAGTGAGATCGGGCGTGGTCAGTCGAGTGATTTCAACCTGTGGCCGGAGCCTAGCATTACACCTCTCACCGGGTGAAAAAGGGGGTATAGCAGCAGCTAGACACTCACCCCACCTCAACAAGCCAACTACCATTCAACCATCACTCTACATACCTTCACACTTTCATCACTCCTATCTATGGACTTTTCCCTCACAAAAACCAAATTTGATGAAAACCAGGGCAAACGAAAACCAAGGTTCCACTGTAATTGAGTGGAATATCAGAGGACATAGAGGAAACTTAGGGAAAGCTTGAAGTGTTGCTCTCCCAGTTTTCCTGTTTGTATTTGTTTACAAGGATCAAAATTGCATTCCACTGTTGGCCTTACTGTCTCTGGCTGTTTTGTGATAATTTGATCCTTTTCTTGATTGTGCTTCTTGTGTGCAGTGATATTCCTTATTTTTGGCTTTCTGTTCATACTTCGCTTCATTGTACTGCAGCCCAAGTTTATTTGGGCAAGTGGTATATGGTCTGCTCTCTCTGTCTTTCCCCTTCTCATCCATTATCTATCCCTGACATCCACTTTCTGATTTCTTCCTTACCTCTGCCCCTCCTTTTATTAGGTGATTTTAATACTCATTACTTCCTCTGGAATGATCTCATTATGACTTGTGGGAACCAGTTAGTGTTCTCTTGTTTCTCTCCCTTCTTGTTTTAAATATTGGCACCCCTACTCATTTCGATCCTTATACTTATACTGTTTCCTGTAAAGATCTTTCTATATTCTCTTTTTCCATAGTGCTGGATATTGATTGGTCTGTGGTACCTGATCTTCATGACAGTAACCATTTCTCTCTTACATCTCATTCTTACGCTCGTCCCTTTCATCATTCCTGTTGACAATTTGAGTGTGTATATTTTGGGTGCTTTATTCATGCCGTACTTTGTTTTTTTCTCTCCCTCCTACATCTCAAGATGAGTTACAGCTTAATACTATCTCTGTTCTTACTGCAGCATCACTTGCCATTTCCCAGATCTTGGGTAAGCATTATCAGAAATGCTTACCCTGGTCTCTTGCCTGTGCTTGTACTGTGCAAATGAAATGTGCAGCATGCAACCACTACCATTACAATAGAACCACCAACCAGTTACTTGCTTTTAAACACACAGTTATTTGCCCATTGTGTTATACACATAGTAACATTTGTTTGTTGGTGAGTTTGTGTGTCCACTGTTAATTCCACTACTTCTATGTGTACAGTGTGGAAAATGATACACAAGTTGATTGGCAAGTACTTTCCAGACACTTCTTCCATTCTTATGGTTGCAGACCCTGTTGAGGTTGTCCTAGTAATTATTCATCGCTTTGTTTGTGTAACCCATAGGATCCATCTTTCCTGAATTTCTTTCCTCCAAACCCTAAAGGGAGTCTGCACCTCTGGATTTTACCACCTTCATCGAGGAATTTTACAGTGTACCGTTATGCTTCACAAACTTGCATCAACACTTTCCACATACCAATCAACAGCAATTGGTCCTTATGACATTCATGTCCATATCCTTCAACATTTACATCCTACAGCGCTCATCACCCTCCGTCTAAAATGGAAAATTGCCACTGTCCTCCCTTTTCATAAACCAGGTACTTCAAGCCATGACACTTCTCATTACAGACCCATTGCTCTTACCAATACACTATGTAAGTTGTCAGAATGTTTGGTTAACAAACGTTTAGAATGGTACTTAGAAACCCATAATTCTCTCTCTCCTCATCAATTTGGTTTTCATAGGGGCTGTTATACCACCAAATCCTTAATCCACTTGGATACCTATATTTGCAATGCTTTTGCCAATAATCTCTGTTATTACAGTCTTTCTTTTTGATCTTGAAAAGACTTATGACACCACTTGGCACTGCAACATCTTGGTCCATACCCATTCCTTGGGCCTCCAAGGCAGTTCTTAAGGATTTCTTGTCAGTGACACACTTCTGTGTCCAGGTTAATAATAATTTTTCCCCCATCTTCACCCAGGCTGAAGATGTCAGTCTTTCTGCCTGTTGTTAATGACCTTAACTTACTTCCTTCCAATATTTGGTCATCTCTTTATATCTACAATTTTATCATTCTTATGCAGGCACTGACTGTCACCTTGTAACAGCCTCTCTCCAGAATGCTATTAATTGTGACTCAGCCTATATGTGGAGGCTAACATCCCATCTTTGCAAGATTGGCATGATGTCCATTGTCTCCATTTTATTTTTCCACTCATGACTTTCACAATCCTCTCATGTATAGGACAGTAACAGATATTAATGAGGCTTCTTTGTTTAAACATCACCCCATTTATTATGCCCCTTTCATCTCAGTATTTGCCCCCTATTGGCTTCCCTTAATTTACCTCCCCACTATGTTCACCTTGCATCTTACTTTTCCCTTTCCTCCTTGGTAAGTCCTGACAGTTCATGTTTACTCTTCTCCACTTTCATGTGCAAAGGCTCACTTGCTTGTTATAACTTCATGCTCACTCTTAACCCTTTCAGGGTCGAGACCCTCGATTCTTAAAACTCTTTCTCAGGGTTGAGAAATTTTCGAAAAAAAAAAATTATTTTTTCTTATGAAATAATAAGAGTTTTTTTTTAAATCTAATAGGCTAAAAAAAAATTTTTTGCAATCAATACTTACCAAGATATGGAGGCTTGAAGTTGACAGAAAATGAACCGCTTACGGCAATATCACTGACTGCCGGTCACTGTATTTTTTTTTTTTTTTTTTTTTTTTTCTTTTTCTTTTTTCAAATAACTTTTATGGCCTGTGAGACCAATATAAGTGCTGTTTTTCAAATATTCACTGGTTATTTACTACACAATAACTACACAAACTTTGTTCTCATTATATTGTTTACAAAACCAAACAATGTAAAATATTGTTTATTACTATTTTTCTATCATATATATACATATATACAGTCACTGGACATGTTCCTAGAAGTGGTGCAGCTTGTGGAACTCTTTGAAACATGGTGTCATGCACAATGGTACTTTACACTCCTACACATAAAACGAGTGCCTCTGCGTTGTTCAGGGCGTTTTTTTTGTATGTGAACAGACATGGCACCTCTTCTGAGCCTTTGTCTTGAAAGCAGTACCAGGCAGTTTCATTAGGAAGTGATCACCAGGCCTCAGACGAGAGGGTATTTGTTCATAATTTCATGGGCGATGTTCTATTGCAGGTGCTATTACTTGGTACTTGAATATTATTTGTCTGATCACAGACAAACAAAATTCGCAATATGGTGGTTTGTTTCTGGTCTTCAGCTTATTCATATTATAAGCATTGAGCATGGAAATGTCCAGAATATGGAAAAAGAGTTTTATGTACCATTTATAACTTACAAACACAATCAGCAAACCCAATCTGCATGTCACATTTGTCCACTGAATGCATATTGAGAGTGTAGTCCATCACAGCTGCAGGTTTTAGAATGGGTTCATTGGTCTCTCTATTCAGCCTGCCACTGTCTGCCATTTCATTAGGGTGAACTGATGACAACAGTGTGACATCTCGTTTGTCATGCCACCGAAATGCCATGATGTCATTGGCAAAAAACGCCTGCACCTGACCTGCGAGTGCCTACATCAAACCTAGGCATATGCCTACGATTTCCACGCACTGTACCACACACATCTGTCATGTTCACTCGCAAAAAATCACTGAGTAAAGGGCTTGTGTACCAGTTATCAGTATATAATGTATGCCCCTTACCAAGATATGGTTCCATCATTGTTCTAACCACATCACCAGAGATACCCAATAATTTCCTGGTATCTTGTAATGTATTACTTCCAGTGTACATAATAATATTCAATATCCACTGTAGCAATCACAAAGCACAAACAACTTTATACCAAAGCGTTTCCTCTTGCTTGGTATATACTGCTTGAACGACAGTCTACCTTTGAACAAAATCAGACTTGTCAATAAGAAACTTTCTGAAGGGATAAAAATACATATTAAATTTAAGTTTCAGATACATAAACACATTCCTAATCTTATATAACCTGTTGTTTCTGTCAGACCTTGTTTTGTCTGATAAGTGTAGCATACGTAACAGTAGCACAAATCGATTCACTGGTATAATGTCACTGAAACCTGGGGTTGAAATCAGGCGGTCTGTTGACCAGTATGATTTGACATTGTGCTTATACACATGTGGCATAAGCATTATTGTGGCAAAGAAAAGATACATCTCAGCCACAGTTGTTTCTTTCCACTGGTGTAGACGTGATTTTGGTGAAAGTATTGTGTTTGCAATGGTGTACTCGTAGTATCTGTTGCTTTCCCTGACAATAATATCCATCAGGGGTTCATCAAAGAATAATTCAAAGCATTCCAGTTCAGTGGCATTGTTTCCAAGTGTACAAGATGGGTGTATTCCACTTTGACTTTCATCAAACTGATGGGGATTGGGAACAAAATTATCAGCTTTCTTCCAATCCCATTTGCGGTCTGCTGGTGGGTACTGGATATTGACAGGTGGAGGTTGTGGTTGTGCAGGTTGGTGTGGTGGGTGGGTAGGTGAGGGTGGCCTTTGTTGTAGGTCGGGTGAGTCAGCGGCGTGGGTGGCAGCATGGCTCACTGCTGGTGCCTCATGCCTGGCACCACCACCACCAGATGCATGTGCATTTTTCATCCCAATTGTAACACTATCATCTTCGTTTTCACTATCTGTTCCTGTTGTACGCCCACGGAATGTACTCCTAAATGTACTCCTAACCCTTGGAAGTGCATATGGCACGCTACCAGAGCGCATATTCCGTCGTATATACTGATGCTTCACTGAGAATATTCCACTTCACTCGCTACTGGAACTGTTTTGAAGAGCCTGGAGTTCATATTCACTATCACTATCATCACCATTGCTCACATCTGAGTCCTGGATATGAGAAAACAGTTTCCTCCTTCGTTCTGGTACAACTGAACGGAACAAGCACGCCACAGCACCAGAGGTGGAAGGTTGTGAGTCTGGTTTTCCTCTCATTACCTGTGATTATGGTATTACTTTGGTCACAACCGCCTCAAAACTTGAAAGTCACCTTCACTGACACCCCATCACTATTAGAACTGTCACTGGGGAACAAAAGTGTCCCATTTACCGAGGAGTAAGGTGTTTCTTTCAGGATGGTGGACAAGGTGGACTGAAATGGTTTCCCACAATGCACCACTGGGCCTGATTTTTTCCTACTGCGCACACTGACCATGCAGACCCATTCTCTCACATCTAGGCCTACCACGTTTCCCGCCGATTTGAAGCCACAGAATTTATGCGCACTAGTACGTCAAACGCCCTGGCGCGTAAGACAAACTAGTACGTCAAAACCCTGAAAGGGTTAATCACTTCCACTCTCAGTCTGTTGCAGTATACACCAATGGTTCTAAATCCCCTGACCCAGTATCGGAGGTCATTTACTAGACTCGTTCAATGTTTTCACAACCAAGCTATATGCAATTCTCATGGCTTGATAGCCATGAGAATTGCATATAACTCAGTTCCATCGATGTCTGCCTCATTTGTAGTCGTTTCAGACACTGCCTTACAGGCCATCCAAAATTTGATTTCCCTCATCCTGTTGTCCTTTGCATTCAGCTTTGATTATGACACATTACTAGTAAACACAAAGATGCCAGTTTTTAAATAACAAAAAAAGGCACAATACCGCGACTGAACAATACACACACAACCCGCTGGTGGCCTGCATAGGGCCGCCAGCTTCATTGCAGTGCTCCTTTCCTAGAATATGACTGACTCCACTCACTACTACTACTACTACTACTACCACTACTACCTCCATTATTACCCTCCACCACTTTCTTGTGCCCTCCCCTGTCTGCCTGCCTATAAATACCCCTTCTTCCTGTCCTGTGTGTTAGGTGATCTTGTAAATGGTCCAAGTCGGACCAAACGTCGTCGTAAGCTCCTCTCTTTTTTATATGTGCGGGTTGTGTGTGTAGTTGTTCAGTTTTTGCTTTGGGTCCCCTTTTGGACCCCCGCTTTTTGGGGATGGGTTTCAGGATAATAAAGTAGACTTAACCACTCTGTTAGCTGTTCATGGCCTCCCAGTTTTCCACAGGTATATCTTACTTGGACTATTTTTTAGTGATCTCTTGACAACTCTGGCAACAATGTTCATCCGAGTTGATCCACAACAAATTGTTTTGTGCCAAACTATGTTCAGGTTTCTAGCCATTTTTCCAGCACTGTTGTGTTTAGAAGACTGCATTCTCCTGTCCGTGCAATGGCCTCATGGTCACCTCATGAAAAACACCTGGCATGCTCTGCAAGAACTGTCAGGTTACACTGTTAATTCATATCTTAATAGATTGTGCAGCCTGTCAGTGGGCACACAATTCACTTTCGTTGTCTCTGCTCCCCAACATTTTTGCCCCCTTGCTGAAAGTCCAACTTTGACACAGACCTTCACTTTTTAACACAAACCTACTTATTGCACCAACTGACCCATGTGGGTTTAGCACTTAGTTTGGGTGTGAAGCATGGGTGGTGAATGTTGCAACAAGGAAAAGGCTGGAGGCAGTGGAGATATGTCTGAGGGCAATGTGTGGTGTGAATATAATGCAGAGATTCATAGTTTGGAAATTAGTAGGTGTGGGATTACCGAAACTATTATCCAGAGGGCTGAGGGGGGTTGTTGAGGTGGTTCGGACATATAGAGAGGATGGAACAAAGTAGAATGACTTTGAGAGTGTATAAATCTGTAGTGGAGGGAAGGTGGGGTAGGGGTCAGCCTAGGAAAGGTTGGAGGGAGGGGGTAAAGGAGGTTTTGTGTGCGAGGGCTTGGACTTCCAGCAAGCATGCATGAACGTATTTGATAGGAGTGAATGGAGACAAATGGTTTTTAATATTTGACGTGCTGTTGGAGTGGAAGCAAAGTAACATTTTGAAGGGATTCAGGAAACCGGCAGGCCGGACTTGAGTCCTGGAGATGGGAAGTACAGTGGACCCCCGAGTAACGAAAAAACTTCATTCCAGAAGCCTGCTCAAGTGCCATTACCGAACGAATTTACTCCCTTAAGGAATAATGTCATGTAGGTTAGTCTTTTCAGACCCCAAATAACTTCACAAGCACTTACAATATTATACTTACATAATTGTACGAGAATTGTATGAGATAGTGACAGCTGGGAGGGATTTTTCTCAGCTGTCGTATCTGAGCTCCTCTGCAAAGACAGTGATTATGTATGAGTGTGGTGAAAGTGTTGAATGATGATAGTATTTTCTTTTGGGGATTTTCTATCTTGGGTCACCCTGCCTCGGTGGAGCGACTTTTGAAAAAAAAAAAATTTACGATTCCGGGGTGTTCGTTACTCGGGGGACCACTGTACAGTGTCTGCACTCTGAAGGAGGGGTGTTAATGTTGCAGTTTTATAACTGTAGGGTAAGCACGCCTCTGACAAGACAGTGATGGAGTGAATGATGAAAGTTTTTCTTTTTCGGGCCACCCTGCCTTGGTGGGAATCGGCCGATGTGTTAATAAAATAGTATAAAAACTGTACTATGATTTCCTCTTGCACTTTTCCCTACATCCACTAACCCCTACCCTCACACACTCCTGCCTTTCACTATCACCTTTGCACATTCCTCCTCTCGTATATCGATACCTGCAGCATTGTCTGACCCCTTCTGGTTTAGCGCTTAATTGTGATATTATTATTATAATGGACAGTAACAAATAAATAATTGCACTACACTTGCATAATTATTAGTAATTATTATTACATTCATGGGAGAAGTGCTAGATCAATATGGGCAATGGAAGGCAATCTGGTTAGGTCCAGGAAGAGGGAGGCTAGGTCTAATTATTTTGAGCCCTTCAGCATCAAGGCATCTACCTCCCTAGAGGGCTTCCCTTCCTTGAACTGAACCTGAATGCCTCCTATTTTCCCAGACA
Organism: Cherax destructor; assembly: GCA_009830355.1. NCBI lineage: Eukaryota > Metazoa > Arthropoda > Malacostraca > Decapoda > Parastacidae > Cherax > Cherax destructor. The sequence goes on along the minus strand of WNWK01003454.1, from coordinate 16,893 downwards.
GTGTGACCTCATACTAGTTTACACTCTTCTCATGAATGTAGTTTATTTTCTTTACACTTAGTGACAAGCATTTTCTAGGACAGTATTGACCATAACAAGAAATATAAAGAAGACAATGTGTTTTTACAACAATGACAAGAAAAACACTTAAATTAAAATGGGACATTTATAATAGCTATTATAAAATGGAATTCCACTGCTACGCAAGATATTAAAATATTGCTACACGTGATATTCATCAGAACACGCATATAACCTCTCTGGATTTAGTACTTCCTCACGGCTATAATAATCAGGAACCTTCAAGGAATGTTCCTTGATGCAGGTGAAAGATTCTTGGTCTAAGAAATAGGAGCTGCTGCTACCCTGCATAGAGCACAACACCTGGGTTGCACCTTCAGAGTCTCTGAGCAAGGTTTAGTAAAGCCACCTATTTAGACGAGTTCAAACTGCCTCCCATTTCCCAGGTGCTGTGTGATCTCTATGGGCTTAGAGAGCTTTTCCCTAAATATAAGAAGCCATACAGTACATGGGGAAATGGAAGGTAATTGGTTTCGATTCACTATCCAAAGTAATCAGGTTTGATCTTGGATTAATCCTTTCAGGGTCCGTGTCGTAGTTCTACGGCTTTGAGTTCTGGGTCCAAACCGTAGTTCTACGTCATGAGCTCAGCTCACTCAGATAAGCTTTGAGCGGTAAATTTGGGCCTAGATATGAGAGAATACATCTATGTGGTAAGTGTGCACCACATAAAACAAATCCTGCAACACACAGTGCATAATGAGAGAAAAAAAAAACGTGATTTTCGATTAAAACAGCGACTTTGCAGTTTTTTCGTATACTTTTTATAGTTATATTTGCGATTTCTTGGTCTCATTTAATAGAATGGAAGATATGTTATAGATATAGAGATGATTTTGATTGGTTTTAGTACTGGAAATGGCTTGAAACTGAGCTCAAAGTAGCGGAAATGTTAAATTTTTGCCGATCTTCAAGAGTAAACAAAGGACCTTACACGTCTAATACGCGCCAGCTGGTGGGTCTAATATACGTTCACAAATGTGGTGATATTATTTGTACAATTATTATAATATTGCATAACAGTAAATTTTCCATTTTTTTGTTTGAATAAAAATTCATTATGTGAATAAAAAATCAAAATGGAATTCATTTGTAAAGACTGAAAACGTAACTAATGAACAGAGGAAATGTTACTTTAGTGCCAGGAATGCCTGCATTGTTTATTCTGCACCCTATTTTGAAATTGGAATATTTTTTATACTTTGAGTTAAATTGGCTAAATTACCAATTTCCAATCACTTTATTTTGGAGTTGAAACAGTTGACTGGGCAATTTCTTGTGCTCAATCGATAGAATAGAAGTAATACTAGTGAAATAGCTAAGTATTTGGTCGACTGGAATAATGTAATTGGCCTAAAATGGTAATCAAAGTCAGCAAAATCGCCGATTCGTAAATATCGCTGACACATCAAAATTCGCAAGAGCATAATTTCGTCAATTTTCAATCAAATTTCGTACTTTTTGTTTTATTACCCTCAGAAAAGATTCTCTACCATTTCATAAGAAAAAATAATTTTTTTTTTTTTAAATTCTTGGACACTGGCACACCCCTTCCAAAAATGGCCTTGGACCCTGAAAGGGTTAAACCTGATTACCATTTCCCAGATGTTGAATAACTTATTATATTTAGGGAGAAGCACTAAACCCATAGGGGTAATACAGAACCTGGAGAATAGGAGGAACAGTTCTTGCTCTAGTCCAAACAGGCAGTTTTACTAAGCCTTGCTTTGTCAACTCTGGAAGTGCCATCCAGGTGTTTTGCTCTAGGTACAGTGAGACGTGTATGACATGTACGATGTGTACACACACCCCACACAGGAGAATGAAACCTATGACAATGTTTCAGTCCGACTTGGACTTTTAACTCGGTCCAAGTCAGTCTGACATGTAGTCATAAGTTTCATTCTTCTATGTGCGGATTATCTGTGTATTGCTCCAGTAAGAGGTGATTTCCAGAGAAAACCACCGAAAGGATTGATGCTAGTGAGGGACTCTTGCTGCAAGGAATTGGATTTGTCTGTTCCTTCCTTGAATTGAATTGGATTGCCTCTCATTTTCCCAGGCAGTATGTGTCCCCTACAGGTTCAACATTGCTTCCTAAATAGTATAAGAAGCCAGGGAACAGCAAAACTACCTGTTACAACAGAGGTGACTATGGTTCAAGGTAGGTTATGTGGCTTCATTTTGATTATTCTCTCTCTGTCTCCCCCTTTTTTTTTTTACCTGATTTATGAGACCATTACTCATGTGGATTCCAAATGTTTGCAACACTGTTAATCAACTCCAACATGACCATAGACCTTCCTCAGAACATAGAATCACTTTCAGGCAACAAAGGGCTGCCCAAACCCAGTATTGGTGCTCTACCTGCCCCCTATGGACAGCACTGCATGACCCTTGTCGGTTTAGCACTTTATTTGATTATAATAATAATGCCCCCTATGTTACCCCTGACAATCTTGACAATAGAACAGGCTTTATCAATGCAATGATGGTTCATGGATCATTCATGTGCCAAAAAGAAGAGTGGCTTGAAGCCATTTGCATCAAAAACACACACACTTCCAATGCCTACTAGTGTCCTCCCATACTTGGACTCTCGTGTCCCACCCTTATGTAGTTCTCAAAGAGGACATTCCCATCTCATTGCCATCTGTCACCCAACCTACATAGTTCTCTCCAAATGTCCCTTCAACGATTAGACCACAACCCCAAAGACCTCCAAAACTTGAGTCCTAGCAACAACACTACCATTCCTTCACTAACCACATTTTCTGACAACTACCTAAGACTACTACTACATCTACTGCTACTTCAGAAATAAATAAGTCCCCTCACTTTCCCTGTCCTCCCCAAACAAGTCAGTCCTACCTTTGAAAGCTCTTACATCACTTGGGCCAACACTCTCCACTTTCCTTAACAGCTGCCTTCTCTACCCCACTTTCCTTGCCCATCCCACACATTACATTGCCTTCAAAGACATTTTATCTTAAAGACTTCGTGGTGGCTCCTTGTAGTGGAGAAGAGGCTCTCGGTCTGAGGAATTAGACCCTTTGGTCTTTTTCCTCCAACTCGAACCTGAGAGTCCCCAGTCCCCTTCTCCAGTCCTGTCCTCCCCATCCCTCCCCTCCCATTCCTCCTCCCTCCCTTTTCCCCATCCCATTTGTAGCCTCTGGGGTCCTCCCCTCTGGCATTATGGTTCCTAGGTAGGAGAAAGTGTGCTGGGGTTCTTCCTACGCCATAAGGTCCCTCGGGGGTGGTGTAGTTTGCTGTGGAATCGGATCATCTGGAGGCATACTGCTCCCTTCCCGGATTTCCGGGGGTGGAATGGGGTGTCCTGCAGATAACAAGTGTATCTCCGGAGGCTGCCTGTCATTTCTGGGAAGTGGCAGCCGAAGGAGGTATGCTTTGTGACGTGTATCCGACCGCCCTTTCTTTTGTCTGCTGAGGTGGCCAGGTGGATGTAAGGTTGCTATCCCGGAGCGCTGGTTTACTGGTGTGAAGGGTAGGGTATGGCACGGGTTCTGCGCTGCTAGCAGTGTCGCTGTCCTCTTGGATACAGGGGGAACTTACAGCCCTTTCATGCCTTCTAGTAACTATCCCTCCACTTTTCCTTTTTTTTTTTTTCTTTCCTTCTTTCTTTTTGTTTTTCTTCTTTCTTTTTTTTTCTTAAAATAATAAGAAAGAATTACCACTATCATGTAGACTTTGTTCCATGATCCCCCCCCCCTCCTCCTCCCAGGCCATTTTTTGTTACCGCATCCTGTTTTGACCCGGCTTCATTATTGGACCATTCTTCAGACTTTTCCATACCCCTGCCCCTTCTGCTGGTGACACTTTATCGTTTTTGATGAATCTATGAACAGCCTCCAGTGATTGGGTTTGTAGTCGATGTTGCAGCCACTAAATCACCTTCCATTACGAAGAAACACACTGCCGCAAGCCTGTTAGAACCTGTTGTGACACATAGATATGTATATTGAAAAGTAGAGCTAACAAACAATTTTAACCATGATATTCATTGTCAGTGACCTAAAATTAGTAGGAAATTGTTACTCTGGTGTCTCAAGTACAGTGGACCCCGAGTAATGAGCACCCCGGAAATCGTACAATTATGTAAGTATAATATTGTAAGTGCTTTTATAAGTGTATTTTTGGGGGTCTGAAATGGACTAACCTACTTGACATTATTTCTTAAGGGAGTAAATTCGTTCGGTAATGGCACTTGAGCAGGCTTCTGGAATAAATTTTGCTCGTTACTCGGGGGTCCACTGTATTTTGGTTGTTGACCAGTGTTATCTTTCAGGCCAAAATATATCCTTTCACACACTTCAGAGTGGTGCATGCATCATTACGGTTCAGAATTCAGTCCAAGCTCATGAGCTTTCTCTTTTCTATTGATAATGTTCCTATCACAATTTGCAAGCACACTACTATTAATTCTTGCAGTGGTACAGTGGTCTTACCACATTCCACTGTACAGTATGATTTTCTGTCTTGTGGTAATGATATTTTAGCGCAAACAGCCCTCCAGGACCTTCCAATTCTCAAAGTGGATATGTATGTCTTGTCCTGCCCGCCTGCGGGCAGAAGTGCTGTCCCAGTAATGTTGCCTGATTAACTTTTGCCGTGAGCTCCCATCCTCCGTTTATATTGCAGGACATCGCCTAAAGGTCTGTAAGGCAGTCCATACGCCCCAAGTGTCTAAATTGTTGGCGCTTCGAACATGCAGGTCTGTGGTGGAGTGCCTAGTCTGTGGTGCCGTGGACCATGCCGATACATCTCGCAGTCTTCCCCCCACTTGTCTTAATTGCAACGAAGCTCACCCTCCCTTTCCCGCCAATATTGAGTCTTATCTCGTGTTTCTTATTCTTGAGTGGCTAGGAGACCTCCAACCTCGGCAGTCCCCTCAGCCTACCAGCTCCTCCAGTGTTGTGTCTTCTGGGGTTACTCCCGTCTCTAATTCTCCTCCGGTTTTGTCCTCTGAAACCCCCACCTCCTTACCTCTTACTACCTCTACTCCATCTTCTCGCCCGCTAGCTTCTAAGTCTGTGAGACCTCGCATGCCTGCACCTTCTTCACGCCACTCATCTGTAAAGTTGAACCTGTCCCCTAAGCCCAAGTCTCTTCGCATTCCTCCGATGCTTACAATTACTCAACAGCTCTCCTTTTCAGCCTAGGAGCCTAGTTCTCGCCCCCCTTTCTAGCTCTCACACAAATGTGGAGGTTCACCCTCCCTCGTGTAGTCCCCTCTTCTCCTGTTCCCTCCCAGGCTTCTTCTCCAGCCCCCTTTCAGATTCCTTCCTCTCCTGTTTCCCCACAGGTCTCTTTTTCTGCCCCACGGTGAATCTCCCCAGGTTCATACTCCCCTCCCCTCTCAGACCTCTTTGGTTTCCTCTATTGTCTCCCCAATCTCCACTTGCTCTCCCTCACCTGTCTCTGAAATCATGGTATCAGTGTCTTCCTTGTCCACTGAAACACTTGAAGCCATCTCCGATTGTGTTGCTCTCCTGGTTTTCTCCAGTGTGTCTCAGATTACAAGAGCCTAAAATTCATTCAGCCATTATCCATCCCATTTTGGGTTATGTGCTGTTGCATTCTTGTGATCCCCTTCCTGATGAAACTTTTAATGAGAGTGCGCTTCTTGTGCGAGTTGGTATACCATTTCAACAGGTCTTTGTTCAATCTCCACTGCATTATACATACTGCAGATCGTATCTTTTTGCATAGGTGGTATACAGTTTGCTCTGTATATCACTTCCCTTCCCGTGCATTATGTATCTCAGATTTTGCTTTCTTGATCTCTTCTCTACCGCCGCTCATCTTGTTAGGTGATTTTAATGCTCATCATTATCTTTGGGGAGGGTCCCACTGTGACTCTCATGGTGATCAGTTGGAGACTTTTCTCACTTCTCATTCTCTTCATGTTTTAAATATGGGTGCTCCCACCCATTTTGACTCTCGCACTCAGTCTCTTGCATTGATCTATTTGCTCCTCGTCATTTGCACTTGATTGTGCTTGGTCTGTTCTCCCGGATTTGTTTGACAGTGATCACTTTCCTATTCTTCTTACTTCTATTACATATTCCCAACCTCCCTGTAGCCCCGCTAGCAATTTGGACGAGTGAACTGGGACTTATACTCTCGCCTTACCTCTTTTTGTGGGGACCCTTTTCAGTCCTCTACTGATGAGCTGGTGCACCAGTTTTCGACCTTAGTTTTGACTGCAGCATTACGTTATATTCCTCAAACCTCGAACAGGCATTCTCAGACATGTGTGCCTTGGTTGTCTCCTGCATGTGCCTGTGCACTGCACTTGAAGCATGCTGCATGAGGCCGTTATTGATATATAATTGGACTGCAGATCGTCTTCTGGATTTAAAGCAGGCGCATAATACACGATGCTAAACACAATTGTTGGCAAGACTGCGTTTCTACCATTACCTCGACTTCCCCTATGTATTCAGTTTCGGAGAAGGTACGGAAGTTGTGTGGCAAGTATGCTCTGGACCCAGCTCCTGTTTTGCAAATTGCTGATGTAGGTGGTGCAGGAAATATCTTCTCTGTCTCTCAAGGGCTTCACCTCTGTCCCTCGTTTCTTGTTTTTAAGTCTGCCAGAGAGCAATCGCCCTTGGATTTTTCTTCTAATGGGATGGAGCCGTATAACATACCTTTCACTTTCTTAGAGCTAGAGTCCACACTTTCTGCTTGCTAGTCATTGGCAGCTGGGCCTGATGGTATTCACATCTGTATGCCACAGCATCTGCATTTTACAGCCCTTACAGTCCTTTTTGCGTCTTTTCAATATTGTTTGGATGTGAGGGAGTTCTCCCTCAACAATGAAAATCTGCCATTGTACTGCTATTTCACAAGCCAGGCACTTTGGGGCATGATACCTCTCACTATTATCCCATTGCTCTAACCAGTGCAGTCTGCAAGGTGATGAACGATTGGTGACGTCTGATATGTTATTTGAGACTCGCAATAGTCTTTCTCCTCGCCAATATGGCCTTCGCAGGGGGCCACTCTACTCTGGACTCCTTGCTCCACTTAGATACATGTGTTTGAAATGTCTTTGCTAATAGACACTCCATTAAGGCAGTCTTTTTTGATCTCGAGAAAGCATATGACACCACTTTGAGGTATAATATCATAGCTCAGGCCCACTCCTTAGTCCTCCATGGCAATCTGCCGACCTTCCTTGCTGCTTTATTTGAACGACATTTTCGTGTCCATGTTGGTGCATCACTTTCCTCAGACTTTGTTCAGGCCGAGGGGGTCCCACAAGGTTGTGTCCTTAGCACTACCCTTTTTCTCTTAGCTATAAATGATCTATGTTCTTCCATTGCACATTTGGTCGTAGCTTCATGTGGATGCCTCTTTAAGGGGAGCTCCTTGACGAGGTAAAGAGGCTATTGGTCTGAGGAATTTGACCTTTTGGTCTTCTTCCTCAGACCGAACCTAATTACCCCCCAATTCCCCCTCTCTTTTCCCATCTTCCCCATCCTCCCTTTTCCCTTTCCTCCTCCCCTCCTCCTCATCCCTCCCTTATTTCCTTCCCATTTTTACCCTGGGAGCTTCTCTCCACAGGCATTCTAGTTCCTAGGTAGGGGGAAGGGTACCGTGGTCCATTCCCATTCCTTTGAGGTTCTTGGCGGTGGTGTAGTTTGCCGTGGAATCTGGATCGCCTGGGGATGTCCCAATCCCTCTCCGGTCTCCCGGGGGGTGGCCTTGGGTATCTTTCGGGCGACGGGTGTATCTCTGGAGGCCACCTTTCAGATTCCGGGGGTGGTGGCCGAAGGCGGTATGCTTTGTGGCAGATATCCGGCTGCCCTCTCTTTTGTCCGCTGAGGTGGCTCGGTGGATGTGAGGTTGCTATCCCGGATTGCTGGTTTACTGGCATGAAGGGTAGGGTATGGCACGGGTTCCATGCAGCATCTGCACTACTTGCGGTGTTGAGGTCCTCTTGGGCGCTGAGGGGGATTTACGCCCCTTTCATTCCTCATAGGAGCTATTCCTCCACGTTCCCCCCTTTTCTTATTCTTTTTTTTTTTTATTTTTATTTTCTTTTCTTTTTTTTTTTCTTAAAAACGAAAAAAAAAGAAGTAACCTAACCATGGATGCCCTAATCCGTGACTCTACTCCCGGGCCCCTTGATACTGCACCTAGTTCTCACCCTACCTTGTTAATGGATAACTCTTCGGACAACCCTAATACCCCTGTACCTGAAGCAGGTGCCAGTTTGTCACCTGCTTCAGGTCCCAGGGACCCGACTGGCCCTTTCAATACATCTGACCTTCGCTCTTCTCTGACCTTGATTCCGGCTTCTCCCTCGACAGTGCGGCAATTTTCGAATCGCTCGCCCGTCTCCCATCGGACCACCCCCGGTCCCACACCGAAACGACCAAGACCCACACATGACGATTCGACACTTCTCCTTCATCTCAGAAACGACCAGCTCGTCACGCACTCCCCTTAAACTCTCTTTCAAACTACTCAATGGACAAAGTTTTTTACTCTGCGACCAACTTCTCCTAATACCTATCTTTCAGACCATAGTATTGGTAAGGCTCTGCTACGCCATGTTGGTAAAGACATCTTATTTCACGCTCTCAAGAGCGGCACTCGCATCATCACGGTCCAGAATGCTGGCCAAGCTCGCGATCTTTCTCTTCTTAAAACCATAGATACTGCTCCTGTTACTATTGACAAGCACCATTCCCTCAATTCTTGTTGTGGTTCTGTCATTTTGCCCCACACCATTGTCCAACGGAATTTCCAGACATGTGGTGATGACATTTTAGAGCAGCTTGAGCTCCAAGAACTCCCTATCCTTAAAGTTGACACTTTTGTCCTCCCAGCCAACAAGTGAAGACATTATCCTTGCAATATAGCTCGTTTAACATTTGACTGCCGTGAACTACCACCTTCGGTCTACATTGCAGGTCAACGTTTACAAGTTCGAAAGGTGACCCCTACACCACAACAGTGTAGAAACTGCTGGCGTTTTGGTCATCCAGCGAAATATTGCAGGTCCATGGCCGAATGCCCAGTCTGTGGTGCTGACGACCATGCCAGTTCTTCTTGTACTCTACCTCCCTCTTGCCTTAACTGTCATGAGGCACATCCGTCGTATTCTCGCCGTTGTCAGGTTTACCTGAATGAGCGGGAAATCCGTTGTCTCAAAGAGGCGGAAGGCTTCTCATATGCTATGGCCGTCTCTCATCTACGCCTTCAAGGGAGACTTCCCCGCATTTCCAATTCTCGAATTGCTAAACGTCGCCCCGCTTCTGGGGTCCCAACTTCCACGGCTTCCTCTGTGGTCGCCTCATCCGCAATCACCCGTCTCGAATCCTTTTGATATTCTTGGCTCCGAGGTCCCTACCTCGGCTTCCCATACTGTCCACACTCCTTCCTCTACTCACTCGCACAATTCTGAGTCTACACGTCCTCGTCCTTCACCTAAACCTCAGCGCCCCCCTCCTCATAAGCCCGGCAAAAAATCCCTACTGCCAGGTTCTTCGCCTCTGACTAGTTCTATAACGTGTGTGGAGGTTCATCCTCCTCATACACTACCTTCATCCCCTGTCCCCTCCCAAGCCCCTTCGACAGTTTCCTCTTCTATCTCCTCGCCCTCTACTTTAGTACAGTCTATAGACTCCCCGATCGTTGCTCACTCTTCTTCCATTTCTAATGTAGTCCCACATTCTGCATCTTTGACTTCCGAAACACTGGAAGCTATTGCAGAATATATGTCTGGACCGATGATGGACACTACTCCACCTGAGGTTCCTCATCTCTCTTCTTCGTCTCAACCCCCCCTTCCTTCACAACGTCCTCCTCCCTCTCTGATTACAGGTCTTCCGCTGCCTCCACACGTGGACTTTTCTAACCCTAGTCCATAGATTCCTCTCACTTTCACTTATATCTTTCTCTCCATAAATCATGGCTTATTTGCAGTGGAATATCCGAGGCCTCAGGGGTAACAGGGGTGAACTTCAGGTGTTGCTCTCCCAGTTTTCCCCTATTGGGGTCTGTTTGCAAGAACCCAAATTACAATTGCAGGACAGATCAGCGAGGGGGTGGAATAGCTATATATTACTCAGATCAACTTGAATGTATCAATAACTCTTGCATAAGGGATGAGCATGGAGAATATATTATAGCTAAATTTAAATCAAAAGACCTGCAAAAACCCCTCACAGTGATAAACATCTACAGATTACCACAGTCAAACATTCACCAATTTAGTGAAAAACTAGGTAACCTAATAACTGATGCACACATGAACAAAGACCATTTGCTGCTCACAGGAGACTTCAATATAAATCTCCTACATGACCAGGACCCACAAGTAACAGAATTCACAAACACTATGAGCAACTGCTTGTTACTACCAACAATATCAAAACCTACAAGAATCTCGAGACTAGTACCTCACTACTAGACCACATCTGGACTAATACTATAGCCCCTCTAAAATCAGGCATCATCACAGACAACACCACAGACCACTATCCGACCTTTCTCATAACTAATCTTGGTAAATTGCCCCTAGATATTACAAAAGTTACCTTCAGACTACATAATGAGTCAGCTGTAAATAACTTTATAACAGCTATGATTAACATTGACTGGCATAATGAGTTAGAAACATATACAGATACTAATGAATGCATCAAGAATTTCCTTAACAAAACCCACCACCTCTATAACAAACATTGCCCTAAAAAAACTAAACAGATCACAGCTAAGAGACTTAACAATCCCTGGCTAACACCCAGCATCCTTAAATCCATTAACAAAAGGCACCAATATGAAAAACAATACAGAAGGGGTCTAATAACCAGAGAACAATCCAAACGCTACTCATCAACCCTTACCAGCCTGATAAGGAGATCAAAAAAATTGTATTATGAGAACAGACTCCAGAACATAAAGGTGATATGAAAAAGACCTGGAAGACCCTATCTGCAATTCTAGGAAATAATAAGATAGCGAAAAACAACACCATCAAATTATCAAGAGCAGATGAACCCCTACTCTCACCTACTGAGACAGCAAACAGACTTAATGTTTTCTTCTCCACCATAGGAAAGAATCTAGCGAGTAAAATCCCAAGCTCAAACACCCGTCCAACAGACTACCTCACAAACACCTACCCTAATACGCTATTCCTGGCTCCTACCAACCCAATTGAAGTCTCGCTCATAATCAACACCCTTAAAAACAAGGCAGGAGACATAAACAGCCTACCAACTTTTATGTAAAAAAAGCTTCACAGGTACTGTCACCAATCATAACAACACTATTCAATAAATCCATTGAAGCCTCTACCTTTCCATCAATTCTCAAAATAGCTAGGGTCACCCGATCCACAAAGGAGGTGATCAAACAGACCTGAATAATTATAGACCAATTTCTAATTTACCATTGCTTTCTAAAATCTTCGAAAAATTAATTCATAGACAAATCTATTCCTACCTCGTCTCACACAATGTACTCAACCCCTGTCAATTTGGATTCAGGACAAACAAGAGCACAAACGATGCTATTACAAAATGTTGGAGTTAATATATACAGCACTTGAGAAAAAGAAGTCCCACTGGGAATCTTCATTGATCTCCGCAAAGCTTTTGATACAGTCGACCATGATTTACTGCTCACAAAATTAGCACACTATGGTATAAGGGGGCACCCACTCAACTACCTAAAATCATACCTCACCGACAGAAGCCAATACGTGTACACAAATGGAGAGAACTCTTCCACACAACCAATTACAATCGAGTCCCTCAAGGAAGTGTCCTGGGGCCACTCCTATTCCTCATTTACATAAATGACCTACCGAATGCATCACAACTACTCAAACCCATTTTATTTGCAGATGACACAACATATGTCTTCTCTCACCCAAATCCAGTTATACTGGCCAACACTGTTAATGCCGAATTACAGAAAATATCAACATGGATGACGACTAACAAGCTTACTCTCAATACTGACAAGACCTACTTCATACAGTTTGGAAGCAAAGTCACAAATGTTCCACTTAACATAACACTTAATGGTACACATCACAAGACTCACAGAGGGAAAATTCCTAGGAATCCACCTTGACAGTAGCCTTAAATTCCAAACACATATACAACAAATTTCCAAGAAAATCTCGAAGACAGTAGGCATATTATCAAAGATACGCTATTATGTACCTCAATCAGCTCTCCTTGCACTCTATCATTCACTTATCTACCCGTATCTCACCTATGGAATCTGTGCATGGGGATCAACAACGTTAAATCACCTTAGACCACTCATAACACAACAAAAGGCCGCAGTCAGAATGATAACAAATTCCCACTCTAGACAGCATACTCCACCAATATTCAAATGTCTCAAACTACTCACCGTAAAGAACATTCATACTTACTCTTGTGCCTACTACATATATAAAACTTTACACTCTAATATAAACCCTCTGCTCAAAACTCTCCTCACCAACTTTAATAGGACCCATGACCACAACACACGACACAGATCACTTTTTGATATACCCCGTGTTCATATCAACCTATGTAAAAATTCTATGCACATAAAGGGCCCCAGAATCTGGAATTCATTACCAGTAAATATTAATATAATCTTGTCTGAAAATCAATTTAAGACTCAACTCAAAAACCACCTACTCACCCAAACCTAAATGATCATGCTATAAACTACTTTGAAAAATGCTCATTGTTACTTTCCTATACGATAATCTCAATTTTTAATAATATGTTATTATTATGTTACCCCCTACTCATATTATAAGTTAATGTCAAAAATGCTCAATGTTATTTTCCTTAAGATAATCTCAATTCCATATTATCATTCAAGAATCTTAACACCTGTAACAATCTAAGATCTAATATCATTATATAATAATTTAAACAGTAAAATTTCATCATATTGTAATTTTGAAAATAATTTTTAACTAGAATAAACTCAATAAATTTCTCTAATATTAAGTACCTAGTTTTTAAGGACTAGAATAAGCTGCCCCTAATGCCATGGCATGTCAGTGGCTCTCCTTGCACTCAATTTACATTGTAACTTCCAATACCCATGTAACCTGCAATGAAATAAAATTTGTTTGTTTGTTTGTTTGTTATCAGGCCCTTTTCAGGCTATAATTTGTTATATTCATCGGATCCTTTTTCCGATGGAACCTTTAACGAAAGTGCTCTTCTTATACGCACTGGTGTTCCATACCATCAGTTCTATGTCCCTTCTTCCTTACATTACACCGCAGCCCGTATCCACTTGAATAAGTGGTATACACTCTGTTCTTTATATCTCTCCCCTTCGCGGGCATTGTCTATCCCAGATGTTGATTTTCTGGTTTCTTCCTTACCGCCACCCCTTCCATTACTTGGCGATTTTAACGCGCACCACTTTCTCTGGGGAGGGTCGCACTGTGACTCCCGTGGCATTCAGTTGGAGGCATTTCTTGCTTCTCTTCCCCTCCATGTTTTAAATACGGGTACTCCTACCCATTTTGATCCCCGAACTCATTCTTTCTCCTGCATCGATCTTTCCATCTGCTCTTCATCAATTGTCCTTGACTTCACCTGGTCTGTCCTCCCGGACTTACATGACAGCGATCATTTCCCAATTATCCTAAAGTCCCCTCTGTTTTCTCCACCTCCTCATAGCCCACGCTGCAATTTGACCAGGCGAAATGGGACCTACGCACATCTTACTGCCTTTCATGGGGTTCCTACCTCGTCCTCCATTGATGAGGTTTTACATTTCTTTTCGTCCTCCATCTTCACAGCGGCTTCACATTCTATTCCTCAAACCTCGGGCAAGCATCCTCAAAGTGCGTGCCTTGGTGGTCTCCTACTTGTGCTCGGGCAGTGCGTTTGAAACGCGCTGCATGGGGCAGGTATCGGTATAACAGAACCACAGAGAGACTCCTTGATTTCAAGCAGAAGAGAGCTATTGCTCGCCGTGTCATACGTGATGCTAAACGCACTTGCTGGCGAGATTACGTTTCTACTGTCACTTGGCTTCCTCGATGAGTGCAGTCTGGAAGAAAGGCGGAAATTGAGTGGTAAATTCTCCCCGACCCGGCTCCTGTTCTTCAGGTTGCTGGTGTCGATATAGCACACCCTCTTGCCGTTGCCACTGAAATTGGTAATCATCTCGTCCGCATTTCTCAGGGTCACATCTATGCCCCTCGTTCCTTTCTTCTAAGTCTGCCAGCGAGTTAAAGCCCTTAGATTTTTCTTCTCTTGAGAAGAATCCTATAATGTGCCTTTTACCCTTCAAGAACTGGAGGCAACATCTCTGCTTGCCGATCATCGGCAGCTGGGCCAGACGGCATACATATTCGTATGCTGCAGCATTTACATCAGTCTGCTCTTACTGTCCTCTTACGACTTTTTAATCTCATATGGTCGAAAGGGGTTCTTCCCAGCTTTGGAAGTCTGCTATTGTTCTCCCTTTTCGAAAACCAGGATTTCGGGACGTGATTCCTTTACTACCGTCCATCGCTTTTTTACCAGTGCAATTTGAAGGTGATGCGTCTAGTTAATAGACGTTTATGGGTATTTAGAGACTCGCAAAGTCTCCCCAGTCAATTTTGGCTTCCGTAAGGGCCGTTCTGCCATTGACCCCTTGCTCCCGCTTGGATACGCATATTCGTAATGTTTTGCGAAAACCATTCGGTTATCACTATTTTTTTCGACCTTGAAAAGGGCATGACACAACTTGGAGATATAATATTTTGGGCCCAGGCCCACTTTAGGCCTGAGGCAACCTACCATTCTTTTTTAAAGGGCCCTTTTCTTAACTGACAGACATTTCCGGGTCCGGGTTAGTAATGGCCCCCGGACTTTGCCCAACTGAAGGTGCCCCCCAGGGATGTGTTCTGAGCACAACATTTTTTTCTGCTTGCTATAAATAATCTGGCATCTGTTCCCCCATCCAATATTTGGTCATCGCCTATGTGGATGACTTTGCTATAGCTTGTGCAGACGCTGACTGTCACCTCATTGCATTTTCCCCTCCAGCATGCCATCAACCGGGTTTCTGATTGGGCCACCACCAGGGGTTTTTTAAATTTTTCTATTGGAAAAACTCATCAAATTACGTTTACGACGTTCAGTGGTCTCTGCCCATCCATTGACCTATAGGCTCCTTCCCAGAACGTGAAAAGTCAGGTTTCTCGGCCCCCTTTCGCCCGTCGATTTCCGGGAAAACCCTCACATTACCTCTCTGAAGGCAACTTGTCACACCAGGCTGAACCTTCCCAAAAACCCCCCGCACATTTTTTCATGGGGGCGTCGTGAACCCTTCTTCGCCTACATTCAGCCCTAATTTTTTCAAACCCCGATTACGGTGACCAGATATATTGTGCGGCCTCCCCCGCTACTCTTTCCATCCCAAACCCATCCATCACCAGGGATTACGCTTATGTTTGGGGCATTTCGTTTTTTCCCGGTTGAGAGCCTCTTTTAGAAGCGAAAAATTCCATCCTTTTTCCCATCGTCATGATGCACATTGCATTCGCTATTTTTTTTCGCCCCATGACCTCTGCAATCCTTCCATGTATAGGATTGTTACAGATGTTAAATAGGCACTCTTTATTTGTTCTGCCCCTGCTTACTTCGTCCCTTTTTCTTCGTCTACATTCACTTCTGTCTTCCCTTCAGCTCCCACCTCTATATGTTCATGTGACATCTCCCCTTTCCCCCACCCCTTGGGAAGTTCCTGCTGTCCGTGTCTGTTCTATTCCCCTACCTTGCCGGGAAAACCCAACTACCTACCCGGGTTCTCGCTTTCTTTCTTTTTAGACCACTTCCGTTCCATTCCCATGCCATCGCAGTATACACCGTGGTTCAAAGTCATCTGACGGTGTCGGATTCGCAGCAGTGTTTCCGGACAGCGTTGTACAAAGGGGATCTTTTCCCTTGCTAGCATATTTACGGCTGAATTGTATGCCATTCTTTTGGCACTTATCCGTATTGCATCTATGCCTGAGTCACCATTTGTGGTCGTTTCAGACTCCCCTTTGTGCTTTACAGGCTATCCGAAAATTGATACACCTCGCCCCCTAGTTCTTCGTAAACCCCCTTTGGGTTTCGCCATCTTTGAAGCATAAAGATATTGTTTTTTTTTGGGGCCCCGGTCATGTTTTTACGTAAGGGCAATGAACGGCAGACACTGCTGCGCGGTCAGCAGTACATGACCTTCCAGTTTCATATAAAGGGGTTTTTTCACGGAATTTTTTTGCGGGGCATTGCTATCCACCTTCGCACCCGTTGGCAACAACGCTGGTCTGACCTGCTGAATAAAAAATTCATTTTTAAAACCGGGTTTTAGGTTTTTGGCCCTTCTTGTCACCAATGTCGAGGTTGGGAGACCCTCTCCCGTCTTCGCATCGGGCCCCCTCGTCTTCTCACGGGTATCTCATGGAGAGGCTCCCCGCCCCCTCTGTGAGTATTGTCAGGTTCCAGTGTTTTCCCGGGGCATATCCCGTTGGGCTGCCCACTCTATCAACGAGCACGCAGAATTTACCTCCAACGACGCTTTGCTCTGGGGCCCCTTTTTTTACCTTCCCCTTTTTGCAGATGGACCCTCCTTTAATCCCGACTCTCTCATTGACTTTTTTTACAGAAACTGACACTACACAAACCTGAAGATTATAATTTTCGCACCTCCCCAGTCCCTTCTACCCCGATCTCTTGCCCCCCCCCCCATCCCTGCACTATCCACCATCATCTTGCACTCCATACCCTACTAATCGTCCGTCTCCCTCTTACAACC